>CM026294.1:11870688-12139668 GCA_014851415.1 Cnaphalocrocis medinalis
TCGCGTCCGGGTTCCCCGGATTGTCCTAGCTTAGAGGGCCCGGGGAGCATCCGGGAAGGTTTCATTTGTAGGAACGGGTTTGTAAAAATAAAATATCATGAATATGTTTAAAAAAGATCTTGTTGAAATGTTCCGGCTTTCGGACTAAAAAAATCCGGTGTTTTTTACTTCAAACACTTTAAAAACTTCGGGTTCAGGTGAGTATAATTGGTTAGAGTACAGCCACCCGGACTGTGGAATGGTTGTGTGGGTTCGAGTCCCAACCTGACCCCTCCGAGGATTTTTTAGTGCCAATATTTACTTAGAATAAAATATGTGAAAGAATGCTGTATACTTATCAAAAATATCACAAGGACGAAAATCGTGAGTCGTTGCAAAATACCGATCTATCGCATTCGCGCCATTGATTCCACAGAGGAATATTAATAGGATTCGTATCGCGCATCTTTAATATAGCAGCGCGTTCATTAAATAGTAAAATTATAATAGAACATCTGTTTTATGTATCTATATCCAGAGCAAGGAACTTTTAAAAGTAGTTTGCAGTTTGACACAAAGTTTGACAGTGACGTTTAGTACTTAATTATTTTGTGTTTTTTTTGTGCTCATTTCACTGAATTATTTTGTTAGATTTTGGTTTTAATATGTATTTTTAAAATTGCGTAGCAGAAAACCTACATTAACAAATCTTTCTTTAAACCTGTTATTTTGTCAAAATAATGTTATTTGGGAGATAGAATAAGAATAATTTATTGGCGGTAAGTAGGAATCACAAAAAACACAGTTACTGTCAGGATTTAATCCCTATTCCAAAATAAGTTTAGTAAACGTATAAACGTAAAACAACAAATATTAATACAAATTTGTAATAATATTTGTTGGTTTTAATAATGTATACTTACGAATTCTGTATTCCCAAACATAACCTCAACATGTAAACAAAGCATCATTATAAAACAATGTTTGTATGAATAATTTATTGAACGTTCTTCCAGGACATGCATATTTTATGCACTATCTGTAGTGACCTGGTGAACCAGGCCGAAAACATCTATGCAACTAAATGTGGGCACATATTTCATTACCACTGTTTGTCACAGTGGATCGAAAGGTATGGCTATTTTACTAGTAATTGAATTTTTTATTGATAGATACTCATCATTGCGCAACAAAACAAAACTATAAACTAAGTAGTACAAAATTATAAAATAGATATTTAGTGTATAATTGGGAGCAATCTCTATCAGACAACTTTCAGGTAATGAACTTTAGATAGTACCGACCTAAATGGAGTAGCTGGTGCAACCCTTCTGATAATTTTAAATTCATAAAACATGATTAAGATATATAATTGGTATTTTTTTTATAAAATAAATAAATTGAGACAACATCACATACATTGTCCTGTTCCCAAACTAAGGTTTTCTCTTGTGCTATGAAAACCAGAAACAACGGAGGAACCACAAACACCTAGACCCAACACAAATATCTGATTCATCAACAAAAATTTGTGTAATAAGAATCAAATAAGGATTCCTTACAACCTCCAGACTATTTTAAAATCATGGTTTATTAAATTTACAGATCAAAATCATGTCCACAATGTCGACACAAAGTAACAGACAAATGTATGTTCCGTATTTACCCAACGGTGTCCAATGAGACCACAGGAGACGATGCGGCAACCCTGCAGTCACGACTCGATGATGCCCAGCTGCAGTTGCGACAGCACCAAGCATCGTCCAGGGAGAAGGATGACAAACTGACAACTATTACTGCAGAGCTGAAGAAGAATGAGTCTGTATTTTATTATTTTATGTATGTAAGCTAAGTTATGATTAGGAGAACCTATTATTTTTTATTTATTTTACCAATAAATGTTTGGGGGGTTCAAAATGATCCTAAAAACACAATAAGACAGTCATCTGCATGTATCTCAAGTGTTAAAGTAGTTAAGATATATCACATACAATGGACCAAAAGAGTCTAAGTGCGGAAAATGGATTCCACTTTACATTGTAGTTAAAGTACGGTGGCCAGCACATCAAGTTACTACAATCTGTCAAATTTCTTCAATCGAACCTCACTTTTATGTCAAACGTGTTTGGTTCAATATCAACTGAGGAAATTTGACAGATTGTAGTAACTTGATGTGCTGGCCACTGTACATGTTATTTAATAACTCTAAGAATAGGGGTACACCCACCCCTATTCTTAGAGTAATCCCTATTCTTAAATTTTATGCCAATTTTAGACCTAATATCAGATGCCATTAATATAGATAGATATAGTTATATATAAATATAGTTAGTCTTTATTGCAATATTATTATTACTTTTCTCCTTTATGTAGCGTTTTGTATTTTCTTGTGTTTGGGTCAATTATATGTAGCATTTAATATGCGTTGTGGTGTTCAAATTATTAATTGTATTTTCTTTCTTTTCAATAAAGTTTACAGATCTTAATGTTTTTATTAATTTTACAGGGAAGTGTTGAAAGCCTTAGAAAAGAAATTAGTCACCAGAGAATCAGCCATATCAGCACTGAAAGAGCAGTTAGACTATGTGAAAATACAAAACAAGGAGACAAACAGATTGAAAGAAGAAAATGAGTCACTAAAGAAGAATATGCAGACATTACAAGGGTAAATGATAGTACATACTTACTTTGTACTAGCTTTTTGCTGGCAGTGAAATGAAAAAATCATTCACATTGAAATAATATGTTTTGCTTATTATTTTTTTATGTAATAGGTAGCAGCCGAATCACTTGATGGTAAGCGATTACCGCCGCCTGTAGCTACCTGCATCACCAGGATAACCTCTCAGGATAACAGTGTGAAGTTGCAGACTAACAGCTAAAAACGTGTCATGTACTCACGCATGCGCACTAACGGGGAAATACGCCTTTTCGACCACATTAATCCTAGCCTATGACATAAGATTGTCGAACTGTCGAGGTCTGTGTTAGAGGCCGCGCGCTTATGTACTCATGCCGGGCAACAACCCTAGCAAAATGTCAACGAACTCTTCTAAATTCAAAATCAGGCTGAGTCTACCTTCTGTGTCTAATTATTTTGTGTCCCCGGGGTATGTGTCGTAACCAGTGTCGATAATAGGGTATTTTACGACTTTTTTTTTATTTATTTATTGTAAAGTTTTTGAAGTATAAATCACAGCTCCCTTTTTATTTTTTATCTATCACCATTAGTTCCAAAGATATAGAGTTGCAAAGTTCCCAATCAGAAAAAGAGAGCGATACGCTATTAATGACGTCACTAGGCTAGTGCTTCCTACAAGCGCAGTACAAAATTTTGTTTAAGAAAGAGACAGGTATATCAAAAGTTTGTTTGCTCTATAACTTGGTACCAAACTTTTAAAAATGTTTCTTCAGTAATCGTACACTTATACAGTAAATTATCGAGTTTAGGTTTCGGATGTCGATATTTTAACGACGGTAAAATACCCTATTGGGTACTTATACGTTGTACAGTCTTGGTGACTTATTGTTTTATTTCAGTTTGCAAAAAGTATTGAATGCAACAAGTGATGAGGTGGAGCAAATGTTGCAAGGATACACAGATGTGAAGACTGTAGCTACATTTGCAACAGCATTAAAACGGTAAGTCTTATAACAATACACCTATTCATCTTATAGCATCTTAATTTTTTGTTATACTAGAGGCGACAACCACAATCTCATTGGACTGCGACCTAGAGGTCGTAGTCCAATGAGATGGTCGGACCAAGTACGCTCGATGCTGGACACCAAGCTCCATGATGCCCTCCAGGATGCAAAAGACAGAAGCAGATGGAGGAACATCATAAAGGAAAAACTGAGATCCAATAGGAGGAATCACGACCCTCAGTAATGAGGAATACGACTAGAGGAGGAGGAGGAGAGGCGACAAACGTGAAAGCGGGTCACCTGTTGGTAAGTAATCATCGCCGCCCATGAACATCTGCGAGACCAGCGAGGTCGCTGATACGTTGCGGGCCTTTTAAGAAAGACTACGCTCTTCTCTTGAAGGTCCCTAAGTCATAGCCGTCACGTAGACGTATATTTATTGTAAAAATTGTTTTTATTGTTGAACGGTTAATCTTGTTGGGACCCTTCCACGCAGCATTATCTCTATGGGATCTCTTAAACCTCCTTAACTTTACTCATCATCATCATTCGCCTGTTGCAGTCCTGCTGCTGGATATAGTTTGCCTACTCTAATTTAATTGAATTATTCATATTTGGTTTCAGAGCATTATGTGAATCAGAATCAAAGAAAAACGAAACCAGAGACCGGTTGCAGGCGGCCAAACAACAGATTGGGGTTGAAAAGGCCAATGTTGCTGATCTGCAAACTAAAATATTTGTAAGTTTATTAAGTGGACCGCTTTCCCTTCATATCGGGACATTAGTTCCACTCGGTTCCAATAGATGGCGCTGGGTGTCGATTACAAGTGTTTCTACTTTTAAGATTACATATTATACGCCTCGAGGTTGTCAGTAGAAGCTGTCTCTTTATAAATAGTAGGTATGGACTAGTGGCACGTCCTCATTTCGTATCGGGACATTTGTTCCGCTCCGTATCAATAGATGGCGCTGGGAGTAGATTGCATCGCGCTAGTGTTTTGTATTTTCTTTTTGTTTTTTAATGTTTAACCTCTATTCTTTTTTCTCTATTTATATGTTTCTTGTAGTTATTTCTTTTTATTTACATAAATGCACGTTACGCGCCCAAGGCTCAGCCTTAAAATCAGAGCTGCAGCGGCCTCTAGCTGCTGTAGCAAATGCTTGCAAATTGTGCCTTCATGGCCGCAAAATGTACACTACTTAAAATACTGTAATTATTTTCTTTGATATTTCTTTTTGCTTTTGTCGCCAATAACGTTATCTATCTATATAATGTTTTTTTATAAATAGTATAGATTACACTTGATTTCTTTAACAGGCAGTTAGAAGACCGTCTTTCAACCACAACTCGTATGTACGAATCTCTGAAGAACAAGCGAAAAGTGTCTGATATAATCGACGACTCGCTGGAAGGTTCGTGCGTGCTGAAGCAGCCGAGGTTGTCGGACCCGAAGTTGAACGATGCAATTATAATGCAGGATAGCAATAGTAGCTTTGTAAGTAGTAAAAAACAAAGTTAAGTATCCTATATACTGTCCCACTGCAGGGCAGAGGAACACTTTTAAAAATAAAACATAATTTCATGTCAAAGGCACGTAATTATCTAATTATTTGTCTTTTAATACTTAAAATAATTTGACAATAAAAAGAAAACGTAAAATTTCCACTCTGTATTACGTAACCGGTAATACTCACCGCGTATTTTTTTAAATACTAGTTATTTGTCACTTGAAGGTTTTAATATTTTATTTTGAAAATAAATTTCGGGTTTCGCTTCTTCTTTCTTAATACGAACTGCTAAGGAATGAAACAACTTGCCGGCTTCTGTTTTCCCCAGAGAGCTACAATTTGGGTGTCTTTAAGTCGAGAATGAATAGGCTTCTTCTGGGAAAGCGCGCTACATCTTAGACCTCATTGTCACTCTCCATCAGGTGAGATGAGGTCAAGTGCAAACCCATTTATTATAAAAAAAAAACTATTTTTGAATATGGGCCGAAGTCCTTAGGCTATAGGAAATAACTGTTACTTATATGATTCGGCAATTTTACCGTTGTCCCTCACCAGTGCTTTCAGTCTGACATTTGTCAAATCGGGCGACTATAAAAGATCAATGACGTTGAAGTTGGACCTCAGTCTACACGCACGCCATCTAACGGATTTTCCATACGCGGCAGCCCCCATTGGTGGAGATCACTCCCCTTGAGTGGGTTTCCCCTGAAACAGCCCTAGTCTTGGCCTAAGAAACTTCGCTAATTTGTTGTTTTGCATCTTCAGAATACCCTTGTCAACCGGATTGAGCAAGCGGACTCGCCGTACCTGATGCTGAAGCAGAGCAGCCTCGCGCTCGCCGCGCTGCAGCAGCGGCCCCGGCACCTCCCCGACGCCAGGATGAAGGTATAGATAGATAGATAGATAGAAAGATTGATAGAAAGATAGATAAATAAAAGAAAGATAGACAGAAAGATAGAAAGAAAGATAGAAAGATAGATAGAAAGATTGATAGAAAGATAGATAGAAAGATTGGTATAAAGATAGATAGATAGAAAGATTGATAGAAAGATAGATAGATAGAAAGATAGATAGAAAGAAAGATAGATAGAAATATAGATAGAAATATAGATAGAAATATAGATAGAAATATAGATAGAAATATAGATAGAAAGATAGATAGATAACGTTTATTGACCACAAAAGCAAAAGAAATAACACAATAATTTCAGTATTTATAAATTAGTTAACATTTTGCGGCCAACAAGGCACAACCTGAGAATGGGCAGGGCACATTGCGAGAAGAACAGACGGCCGTTGGGGTGGAAAGAAGGCTGCAGCCGTGGTAGGCCTCCCAACAGGTGGACCGACGATCTAGTGAAGGTAGCGGGAGTCCCTTGGATGTGGGTGGCAGAGGACCGATCTGTGTGGAGAACTTTGGGGGAGGCCTATGGCCAGCAGTAGACGCCTATTGGCTGAAATGATGATGACGATGAATGAACGCACAACCTCATAAAAATATAGTCAGAAAAATGTAGCTTCGCCTTGATATAAGACTCCTCTACTGGTCTCGATCATTCGCTTTTGAGGTCTCTTACCAGCTCACAAAATACTTACAAATTGCTAATTTAATTATACTCCACTGGTGTTGCACGTGTCCATGGGCGGCGGCAATTGCTTACCATCAGGTGATCCGCCTGCTCGTCCGTTTTTTTTTTTCTTATTTAGCCTATACTGTCCCACTGCTGGGCAAAGGCCTCCCCCAAATCCCTCCACCGATCTCTATCTAATGCCATTTGTTGCCAATCGCGTGCAAAACTGTTGAGGTCATCAGCCCATCGCTTTTTGGGCCTACCCCGCTGTCGGCGTCCATCGGGTTGCCATTGGGTGGAAATTTTCGTCCATCTTTTAGAGTCCAGTCTGCCACCTATCACATAAAAAAAAATTGTTTATTTTTACAGCCATCAGAAATAGCGCTAGTGAACGCAGCGCGCAAAATAACGACCACAAAGAAAGGCGCCGAAAACCTTCCATCCAACAGTCAGAGCCACAGCATCTTCCACAAGAAGGAACCAGCCAAGGTTGACCTCTCCGACGATAAAGATGTCAACATATCACAGTTCAACATATCTTATGACGGTCTGGGCGGTCATTCTAAGCTAGATACCTTCCCGGTTCCAAACCCCAGACCTCCGGTGAAGAGTTGTGTGCCGAAACTGAGTGCGAGGCATAAGTTGAAGAGACCAGACCCTCCAGCGGGGAGTCAGGATATAGGAAAACTGTTGGATAGTATTAGGGATAGATGTGTAAGTAAGAGTAATGATAAGAAATGGTAGTTTTATTTATTTATTTTTAGGGAGAGACCGATGGGGAATTGTGTGAAAATCAGTTAGATGGCGTACTATAGGGCTGAGGTTAAGGCCAATACCTCCTATGTAACAAATTAATTAACATAAGAAATCTGCCAAGTATCACATAAAAAATTAAGGCCACGTTAAATTTTTGTTTAAAATGTTATTTATAACGCTCCGATGGTTTAAGTCCCGGGCTGTGATCTCGAGGTCTTGGGTAGGATTCCCGAGTCGAGCAAAAACTATGTTTCGAGTTTTCCGAACATAGCTCGGGTTTGTGATCACCAATCCGCATTAGGCAAGCGTGGTGAGTAAGCATAATCCCATCATAGTAGCGATGAATTGATTTCTATGATGCTTTCATCTTAGACCTGCAGTGGGACAGTAGGTAGGTCATACTTTAACTATTTTTTTTTATGATGTTAGCTTTCAAGTCCTGCTAGGTTAATGTTTCAGAAACAACTCTGTATAACCCACCAATTAATGAGATTAACATTCTTTTAAGTACATAATACATTCAATATTTGTAAATTGTTGTCAATTCTTATACGGGACAATGTTTTGGTTTTAATCAACGTTGTTATTGTTATGACATGAGCTAAAAAGGATAAGCATATTTTTATAATCTATGTGTAAATAATTAAGTTTTCCTACTTTAAAATGATGAGACTGTTAATATATGGATAAATCATAATTTACTTGCGTCGTTTTATTTTTAACAGTAAAATATCCTAAATGACCCGACCTGGGTATTGACGACCCGTTTAGCGCAATGGTTTGAGCGCCCGTTGAGACAAAGGGTCGCGGGTTCGATTTCCGCATCGACACAAATGTTTGTTGATGAAACAGATATTTATGTTGGGTCTGGATGTTTGTGGTGAAGCTAGTAGTTTGGGACCAGGACAATGTATGTGATGGTGTCTCAATTTATTTATTTTATTGGGTGTATTATGAAAATTTACATCTCTTCAACCGCGTCTTCTCAATAATTTTGAATAAGAATGTGGGGTGGAATGTCAACTTGTTTAAAGTATGTAAAGAAAAAACTTTTAGTTGTTATTATTTTATTAATTTTGCTCAATTTTTTTTTTATAAGTAATACCTTTAAACTTAATCCTACTTATAACGGATATAAACGGAGACTAGTTACATAGCTTTAAAATGATGCTGTCACTTTTATAAACGTGAAAAATAAAAGTGACAGCATCAGTTTTAAACCAAGACTAAATACTTTAGACAACATTTTGAAAGGATTCTGTGGTAACTGTGAAACAAGCCGCATCGGCTGATGCAATCCAAAGGTTTTTAATTAGTAGGTATCTAGTGGTTTTTAGTGTACAAATTTTGGTGTTACTTTGTGCAGTGAAGTGCCGCAGGGTGATATTAATATAAGAATCATTGAATTGTGTCGTTTTTAACACTGCTATTGTGTGTCGAGTGAGTTGTCACGTGAACAATTTGCCTTTGACCTAATAGAGTCTTAAACCTACGGCTTTGTTAAAAAATACTCTCCACAGAATCCTTAGGACATTAAAACGCTAAACACCGGCGTTTTATTGAGTGACTGTGACTTCGACTGTTGACTACACTTTATCAAACTACACTTGACATTGGCAAAATTAAATGTGTCATGAACACAATACAGGCCATAATTAATAAAATTAAAAAAAAACATTTTGAAATTAGGGGTATAATGCTTCAAGAAAGTCATGAAACGGATTTTTGGGATCTAACGGAGTTCCCATGTCTAATAAAATCTATAGGGTTATCGCACCCTATGACGTTAGCGGCAGTAGCGCCATCAATTATATTTATGACTTTATTGACGCATTATATCTTCACGACTTGGAATGTATAAATGAGTAAAAAATAAATAACCTTACTTAATATCTCATTATTCCTTATGTTTGCCACATACACTATTTGTTATGGCGTTATAATGAAGGTGCTTCTGTCCTACCCCTCGCGCATCGTCGGGCCCACGCCTCCAATCGACTCTCGTATGAGCGTCGCGCCAAAGTATGATGGTAATACACTGTTTTTTTTTATAAAGTTAAACCTAATTCCCTTCAAGTCCCTCCATCTTTCTTGTAAGCAGTCTTCAACTCTTGAAGCATCAGGCTGGCCTGGGCCTTGTCTATGAGCACCTCCCGCTTGTTCTGCTCGCCTGTCAGCGCGTCCGAGGTGAACAGAGACAGCTTGAGGGCGTCTATGGACCCTGGGGGCCCCGGGGCAACGGCTACGTCGGTCACTTTGTTGACTGGAACACAAGAAAAAATCTCACAATATGTCATACATTGACCTGACTCCGTAGCTTAAGCACTTGTGTTACAGATCAGACAACAGAGGTAACGCAAATATAAGACTTATAGGTACCTACTTATTTAAATTACACTTAGACACTGAAAAAACACAAGTGTTCGTCAATCGAATGTTGTCTGTGGTGGGGACCGAACCCACAACCTTTAGCGAATGAGACAGGGTCACTACCATTATGCGCCATCTGGCCAGTCTTATCATGTCTGTTTGGGTTAGGGGAAAACTTGCGCGAGAATTTCAAGATTTTTTGGCCAGTCACCTTTTTTTTAGTTAGGTAAACTACCTTTCGTTCACACCTGGCCACACTTATTCCTGGAAAAACTTACTCATGAACCCATTCACCTTGACTTGCTCCTGGTGGGTGGGGCGCTCACTTCTCACCGCTGCGCTACTCCATTTTTCGTTTAGTTACTACTTTTCGTTTAGTTACTACGTTTTATTCCCACCAGGCCACGCCACTGTCTGTAAGGACTTATATCACTACCCAGCAGACCACGGATCACTGTAGGGAACAGGACTTACTCATGGACCCATTGGCCTTGACTTGCTCCTGGTGGGTGGGGGCCTAGGCCCTCTCCCCGCCGCTAAGTTACTCTACTTCTCGTTTAGTTACCACGTTTCGTTCACACCTGCCATATGTCCACGCCACTGTCTGTAAACACTTACTCATGAACCCATTCGCCTTGACTTGTTCCTGGTGGGTGGGGGCTCACTTCTCGCCGCTACGCTACTCCATTTTTGGTTTAGTTACTACGTTTCGTTAACTTCAGGCCACGCTACTGTCTGTAAAGACTTACTCATGAACCCATTCGCCTGGACTTGCGCCTGGTGGGTGGGGGCCGAGACCCACTCCCCGCCGCTACGTTACTCTACTTTCCGTTTCGTTCACACCTGCCACCTGGCCACGCCATTGTCTGTAAACACTTACTCATAAACCCATTCGCCTGGACTTGGTCCTCATGGGGGCTCACTCCTCGCCGCTTCGTAACTACTTTTCGTTTAGTTACAACGTTTTATTCCCACCAGACCATGCCACTGTCTGTAAGGACTTATATCACTACCCAGCGGACCACGGATCACTGTAGGGAACAGGACTTACTCATGGACCGATTGGCCTTGACTTCTTCCTGGTGGGTGGGGCCCACTCCCCGCCGCCACGCTACTCCATTTTTCGTTTAGTTACCACGTTTCGTTCACACCTGGCCACACTATTACCTGGAAAGACTTATTACTGTTGCGTGGGGGCCCACTTCCCGCCGCTACGCTACTCCTTTTTCCGTTTAGTTACCACGTTTCGTTCACACCTGCCACCTGGCCACGCCATTGTCTGTAAGGACTTACTCATGAACCCATTCGCCTTGACTTGCTTCTGGTGGGTGGGGGCCGAGGCCCTCTCCCCGCCGCTCCGTTACTCTACTTTTCGTTTAGTTACTCCATGTCGTTCACACCTGGCCACACTAATGCCGGGAAACAATGGGACACTTACTCATGAACCCATTGGCCTTGACTCGGTCCTGGCGGCCGGCCGCCCACTCCTGCGCCGCGTCGGCCAGCGCGGCGGCGTGCGCGCGCGGCACGCCCAGCACCAGCAGGTCGCGGGCCAGCGCCGCGGCGCCGCAGCCGCACGCGCTCGCCTGCGCCACCACCCAGCGGATCACGGCCGCTGCGCGCGCGCACTCGTCGCGAGACGCTGTAGGAAAACAATGAGAAAGTGGGAACGGTGAAATATTATTTATTTATTTATTTTTAAGGAAACATACAGCTTCTTATATACTACATGATAAATTCAATTTATAATAGATAACACATTAGCAATTAATAGATAGTTTCCAAAGCTAAGTTTATACACTAATGAAATGTTATGTATATGGCATCTTTTACCACTTGAACCACACCGGTGTCGGCTCTGTGAGGCCTTATTTCCAGTCGTCACCTCCTGTATCATATAATGAAGCAGGAATGAGAAATATTTATTTATTTATTTATTTATTTATTTATTTAATTGCACATGTAACATTGTGGTCTTTAAACTAAATATTCTAATTAGTGCTGACTAGCAATATGTACATGACCCTGATAGGGTATTGCATAACTTAGAAACTATGGATGGCACTGTATTTATTTCTTACTTAGTTTATCAGTCTCTAGTACTAAATGTAGTATTATTAAAATTATAGAATTACGTTTATATATAAATTATAGCATGTAATGTATGCATCTATGTATTTGTCATGTAACATTGTATGTATGTATGTATTGTATATACCTGTCGCTTTCTAACAAGAGCGCGCACAACGCGTGTGATCTCCGATTCGGTCGTAACTGTACTCTTATTTGTTCATTGCTGTAACCGTTGTGCGAATTAGGTAAGTACCTAAGTACTTAGTGGAATTTTAGCTGAAAATTACTAAATAATTCGCTCACGCTCAAGATAGGTAGGTATACTTACATAAATTGGTATCCTTGAGTATCTCCATAATTCCGTCATCCTGAAACAAAACATATATAAGTATGGTAGGTACGGATCGCCATGCGGTGTACCTAAGTTAGTTCCGGAACAAAAGTCGTTCTAGCACCTTTTAACATTGCGGGTTAGAACGGGATGGCATGAGCTTTTTATTCGAAGGAAGAATTTTACACGACGATCAGACAGACTGCAATCATAATCCTACCTACGTAGTTACGTATTATACCTACATACATCGAGTAAAAGTATAGTAAAGTATCAGCTTATAGACTGTCCTATTGCAGGGCAAAAGCCTCCATCATAGAAATCAAGTCATCGCTACTATTAGTATGGAACACGCTTGCCTAATGCGGATTGGTGATGATCACAAACCCAAGCTATGTTCGAAAAATTCAAAACATACTTTGCTCGACCCGGGAATCGAATCCGGGACCCTGAGATCACGGCCCGGTACTTAAACCACTAGACCAAACGGGGCGTTTACAGCGAGTAGGTATCTAAGTATTACTATGTTCATTTCGAACAAAAAAAAACTTAGGTAGGTAAGGTAAGTAGGTAGGTACTTTATATTTTGTTTGGACATTGGGCTATCCAGTCCAAGGTCAACCAGGATTTAACGAAGGAAGCCAGGTGCGTCTCAGTACACCCAGATACGAGACAATTATAAAAGGGTCTCATAAACTGACCCGACCTAAAAATCGTTGGCGGCTTTGGGCTCCACCGGAAATTACATGGCGAGATAATAAAAAAATCATAAATTCATAATTATAATAACGGATCTTTTTAATTGCAACGTACAGTCAGCCACACATGAGGTTACAACAACCTGCAAAATTTTCTCAATTGATATTCAACCTAATGTGTGTGACAGTAAGAGTCGATTGAAGAAATTTGACAGTTTTGTATAGGTACATTTTGAGGTGGCTGTATTCAGTACGTACCGTAAGCACTCCTCTAAGCAAAGTGAGTACCAGCCTCTCTGGTGAAATCGGGATTTTGATTGATAGATACAATTTTAGAACGATGGTAGTTTAGTGAATAAAAACGCGCCATTCATGCGGGGGTCGAAAATCGAATCCTAGCATGTACCCCTGGATTGGCAGACTAGCAAACGGATCACCTAATGGTAAACGATTACCGACGCCCATAGATACCTGCAACACCATTAAAGTCACAAGTGCGCTGCCAACCTTTAACCAATTGGGCCTCCGGTACTCTCACTCACTCGGCGAAACACAGCGCAGGCGCTACTTCACGCCGGTCTTCTGTGAGGCCGTGGTATCATTCCGGTCGAGCCGGCCCATTCATGCCGAAGCGTGGCTCTCCCACGGTCTAAGCGTATCCCGGGCTCCAAGCGACAGCTTTAGACGCAAACGCAACTTAGAATTTTATTACACGCGTAAAAAAATACTCACTACTAAGTCTAAATACTTACTAACATACAAAATGAAATTCATTTTAGTTAAAGCCTGGCTTAAGACGAAGGAATATAGTAAACATTATAAAATATAAGGTATAATTCAACATTATCCTACTTGTGTGAAATTGTAATAAGACTTTATTTGATTTTAGTAATTTATTTACTCTGGTCTCTGATGTTCCAATTGTTCGTAAAGAATTGTTTTTATGATTAAATTACATCTCTTCATAGTAAGCACAACGTTACTACTAGATTTTAGCGTAACAACAAAGAGTATTTTGAACGTGTATTTTGGATTATGTAATATTACAGTAGATCAAATGAAATTAAATTCACACAACTTCTCATACATTCACCTGACTCCGTACTAAGTAGCTTGATCCCTTTTAATATCAGTCAACATATTACATACACTTAACAAACACAAGTGTTCCTCACACGAATGTTTGTCCAGGGTGGGGTTCGAACCCACGACCTTTGGCTCATCATGACTCAGGGTCACTTCTAAATGCGAAATCGGGCTAAAAATGCTAAAATATGATATTGTCAGATATGGATGATTAATGGTGTGATCCATTTCTTTTTACATTTAGTTACAGTCATCTACAAAAATCATCTACAAAAAAAGCAGCATGGCCGTACCATCCTTTTCTCGAAGCAATTCATACACTTTAGGACCTTGTCACATACATATGTATAAGAACGACTTCTACTTTCTTATACATTATGCATTGTGACAAGGTCCTAAAGTTTTTTTTTATGTTATAGGCAGACGAGCAGGCGGATCACCTGATGGTAAGCAATTGCCGCCGCTTATGGACACTTGCAACACCAGTGGACAAGTGCGCTGCCAACCTTTTATCCCCTTCCCTCCGGGTGGGCCTCCGGTACCCTCACTCACTCAGCGTAACACAGCACAGGGGCTGCTTCACGCCGGTTTTCTGTGAGGCAGTGGTATCGCTCCGGTCGAGTCGGCCCATTCGTGCCGAAGCGTGGCTCTCCCACAGTTAAATAAGTTAAGTATATACATATTTTCGGAGTTTACTGTACTTTACTTTAACAGTAAAGTAAAGTCTAAATACAATATTGACAAATCCTCAGATACCTATTTCCCAACCAGGAAAATATACAAATGCAGACACCAAATGACTTTTTGACACGTAATATCGTCATGTACCCCCTCTTCGTTCCGTCCCTCTGTCCTTTTTACCACTAATACATTCCCAAGAGAACTATCTGCCCACACCGCTAATGATCAAAGCTCAAACCAAGATCTGATTAGCTCCTCATGCGAAGATCTGTGGAGGAAAATTGTGTTGTCTCCCGCTCTAAATTAGGTAAATTGACAAAGAGAGCGCGTTTTTGCCAACTGGTAGAGATAGCTAATGTGATTATTGAATTAAATATCTAGAAAAATATTACATTATTAAGGACAGAGACGAACTTTCCAACTCTGGGGTTGAAAATGGCAGAATAAATACAAAATCGTGGCAGACGGTACAGTATTCCATCTATTAATTACTAGCGGCCGCCCGCGACTCCGTCCGCGTGGAAAAGTAACTTTTTACCCCCCTTTCAACCCCTTACAACACCCTTTTCGCAATAAAAAGTAGCCTATGTTCTTTCTCAGGGTCTAGATTATCTGTATACCAAATTTCATTTAAATCCGTTGAGTAGTTTTAGCGTGAAAGAGTAACAGACAGACAGACAGACAGAGTTACTTTCGCATTTATAATATAAGTATGGATATGGATGAATGCGGGTTGGAGCGCAGTGAAGTACACTACAAATAGTCCATACTAAGTATTTATAAAAAGGTAAATTCTAAAGTGAGCACTAGATGTTCAGCGAACTAAGGTGGCTGATTGGTAAACGCGTCACTCAAATGACAGTGAGCACTTACTGGCAGACCCCCCACAAGGTGGACAGACGATCTAGTAAAGGTCGCGGGAGTAACTTTGATGCGGGTGGCACAGGACCGATCTGTGTGGAGAACTTTGGGGGAGGCCTATGTCCAGCAGTGGACGTCTATTGGCTGAAAGGATGATGATGAGGTTATAAATTAGGACTTATTGCTCTGAACTCTCTCACGTTCAAGAATTATTTATTTTTAAGACCTGATTACTTAGACAAAGTTGCGCGACTAAGTCAGTGTACACCGCTACACGCGAAGTTACCCTTAGACTTTGGGCGGTCCTTATGTCTGAGGCACAAATGCCATTTTTCCACTGCAGGGTAAACTAGACGTGTTTCTGGCTGTACAGTTAAGTTCGAAAGGGGATCTCATAAATCAGTGATGTCGGTGTTAACTCGAGAAACCAAAAGTTTTACAACTCTCATAATTATCCACCTCAAAGTACTTACTTATGTAGGTACAATTAGCCACAAGCAACCCCAAGAATTTCTTGCTTTTGGGTTTTCTTCACAAAAGACATCGGTGGGAAATTTGTCAGTCCTTCGATCATAAAAACCCTAGATGGTGTGAATGGTAAACCTATAGCGTGAACACGTTAAAAATTAAGGCTTCATACGTAAAATAACGCTATTTGGAATTATCTGAATTGAAAACCTAGATTGGGATCGAAAATAAAATACCTACTATACTCTGATTCATAATCATGTAAAGTAAACTGAAGATGTCAATGTGTCATCCCCATTTATCACTCAATTTGACACATGCAAAATGTCATAATGTATGGGGATGACACATTGACATCTGTCAGTTTACTTTACTACATGATTATGGATCAGAGTATAGGTGCATTCTATTTTCGACATCGTTGGCATGTTCATAATCATTTCATTTTGTAAGAAACAGAAATAAACATTTTTGTATTTTGTATGTTGGAAATTCAAAATATCTACAGTTGTAAAGCTGCTAAATGACAGCGCACTTGAGAGCATGTCATTTTCAAACGATTTCAGTATGGAATTGAGTACCTATCTAAAGAATTTGTGATCGAAATTAGAAGATCCAATTTGACGGTGAGTTAATTGAATGAATGAATCGAATGAAAAGCATTGTTGGCTCATCATTGGAAAGGTTTTCAGGATTGGGCAGATGAAATGCAAATTTAATTTTAATGTAGGTAAGTAGGGTTAGTAAACCTTTTACTTCGTCCGTGGGAGAGCACGATTGAGCATGAAAGGCCCGGCTCGACGAGAATGAACCAAGGGTTTCACAGAATGCGTTGTGTTTCGATGAGTGAGTCATGATACCAGGAGACCTATTTTTGAATTTTCGCTTCGTCCAAACAAAACTTCTCGTTTTACAAGTCACGTCGTCTCGTGAGTCGCATGATTCATAATTTTCCCTATTTTTGAAATCACTTGCTTAGGGTATTGCCAAGCTTGTCAAAGTATAGAGGTAGTTTTAACTCGTTTCACGCAGAAAATTCTATGATCGGTATTAAAATTGTAAGACTGGTATACGGTGTAACGTATACCTAACGGAACGTAAGTATTTTGTCAGAACTTATGTCAAAATAAGGAAAAAAGAGAAATCTATTTTACGTAAATGCGACCACTCGCCTAACGGAAACGAGTGGTTTACACCACTCGTTGCAAAACGCTCGTTTTCGAATGATTCAAAAATCATGCGAGTCACACATTTTTTAGTGAGACGACAATTCAAAAATAGGTCTCCGAGACTCCTGAGGAAGGGAAATTTAATTAGATCCCAGCGCGTTTGTGACTCCATTGGTAAAGGGTATTTGACAAAAAAAATTATGTGTTTAATCAAAAGACCTCTCAATTTAAGAAACATTATTGAAAGAATTGCTCGATTCTGATTTGAATCACCTGAGATATCACAACTTTAAGAGCACATATTTTGGGCAAGCCCAAAAACGCTCTATACAAATGGCTACAGGCAAGTGACGTCACACGCCCGTATCTGTATGCGCGTCTAGTAAATTTTGTTTGGTAGCTATATCAAATGTTTCGTTTATGTAAATGGTTTCATAATAAAAGTTGGTGAAAAATGTACGGGTAGTTCGATGATATATATATTTTTTTAATTTTATACTTTAAAAATAGACTTGCCCATGAAACTTGAATGCTCATAAAACCAGCTAGACGTTATATTTTTAACTGAAAATGTTGGCCATTGGTTCTCATTTACCAGTATTTTGGAAAAGTATAAATATTTTTTACTATATCGAGATTAGTCCCTATTGCTTACTATGAGGCGATCCGCCTACTCGTATGCTATCTACCATATAAAAATATAAGTACTTTTACGGTTGGGTCATCAAAAGGTACGTACAGCCACACATCAAAGTATACAAAACTGTCAAACTTCAAATCGAAACAATCGAAATTCAAATCTTATCTTAGGTAGGTACTGTTAAACACATTAAGTTGAATATCAATTGAGGAAGTGTGGCTGTCTGTACCAAAATTGTTAGCTTTAATTTGATCACTTTGTAAATACATTAAATTTTAGTAATTATTTTCATTCAGCGGTTTCACTAGAGTTTTAGACGCGCATAGAAGCTCATTCTTTTGAAGCGCATTTTAGCAGTCGTACGAGAGTCGATGCGCTTCGCTTCGTATCCTAAACAGCATAACGTTGCTATGGAAACGTCATGGCAATTAGTTATTTCTTGGTTCACGTGGCAGGCAGAAGGCCAGTCGGCCGTCCGAGATATCGCTGGAAGGATGAGGTCGAAAAAGACTTGCGCGTACTCTCGGCAGATGACTGGCAGAAGGTGGCACAGGATCGACCAAGATGGAGGCTCTTATTATCGGAGGCCAAGACTCACTATGGGTCGGTGCGCAAACCTAGTTAGTTAGTTTAGTTTTTGGTTCACCTGAACACGCCGAAATACGATCGTATACGCGCCTGGTATTTTGACGCGCGTTCTTCGTGTAAACTTGTAAGCTGATACGACCGTTTACCCGCGGAAAAATACGAGAATCTGAAAGCACTCTAAGTAACTGAAATAAATTATTTTGTGTCTACAGGGTGTATCTGTAAACATTTACATCCCTTTAACCACGTGTTCTATCAACCATTCTGAGCAACTTTTGGTCAACAACTTTTCTAAATTCTTCGAAAAAATTTTCGACTCCCCATACAAAATGACCAAGTCACGTGACCGACTTTGTATGGAAAGATGAAAATTTTTATGCGAATTTTCAAAAGTCATGGAACAAATGTTATTCAGAATGGTTGGTAGAACACGTGGTTAAAGGGATGTAAATGTTCACAGATACACCCTGTATTTGTTTTTGTATATTTTTTATGTAAACGCATCGATATAGACACTAGACACAGACTATGTCATGTGCTAATATCCTGTGTGCTAGATCATGCTAGATCCACAATTCCATACAGAAAGCGTTTGAAAGAGTGATCCCAACCAGCGTTGTTATGCAGTCTTACAGCTACATATATTTTGAATTATGTCATCGAGGTCGAAAGCAAAATGTAGTATTTTTAACCACCGACCACAAAATAATTACACACAGAAGTTAGACTTTTACCTGATTTTGAATTTAGAAGAGTTCGTTGACATATGCTAGGGTTGTTGCCCGGCAATCCGGCATGAGTACATAAGCGCGCGGCCTCTACCATAGACCTCGACAGTTTGACAATCTTATGTCATAAGTTAGGATTAATGTGGTCGAAAAGGCGTTTTTGCCCGTTAGTGCGCATGCGTGAGTACATGACATATTTTTAGCTCTTAGTGGGCAGTCAGCCTTCTGTGTCAATATGTATTTTGTGCCCCGGCCAAGTATTCTGTGCCCCGACGCAAAAACGACGGAATGTTATAAGTTTTGACGTGTCTGTGTGTGCGTGTTTGTGCGTCTGCCTATGGCATCGTAGCTCCCAAACAAATGAACTAATTTTGATAATTTTTAATTATTATTTTTTTGTTTGAAAGAATCATCTTTAATCATAAAGGGGGAGTTCTTATATTTTCCCTATTCCTTTGTGATTGTGTTAAGTCTGTAATGTTTTGCTTTCTTAAAAAATATCGTATTTTCGCCACAATCAGTGCAAATTGACAGCGCTAGTTTCATTCGTATAGCCCCTTAAATTCCAAAAATGTCAGAGAGCGCTCTTTTGCAAATGGAGCCTCCATCGGCAGCGATACTTTTAACGAATTCACGCAGTATCTAGGGTTTCTATGATCGAACTGTAAACGCCTACAACAAATATACACCTACTATATATCCGTATGTTATAACGACTTTATCTTTAACAGTGGAATCGAGTTTCAATACGAGTCTCGCGTGTCGATACGTGACAATTTTGTAATATTTATTTATGAAATGTCATATGTCTTGAATAGTAGTGTATAAAAGATGCTAGAGTTACTTTAGAAATAGTAGGAGTACCTCATATTGTTTTATTTTGCAAACGCTCGAGATACGTACCTACTTAAAATAAAAATATCTAAGTAGGTATATCAGTGTAGATCAATACATTATGAATCCAACTAATAGAACGCAACTGGGAATAACACGTTTAGTTGACGATAAGTTATTTGGTTTTGTTTCTAGAAAAGGAAAAACCATTTACTCTTTAGGTGCCTAAACTATTTTTAGGGTTATGAATGGACAGATGAAATGGGTGTCTTTTGATCTGTCAAAATCAAATTTCGGGAAAGGGATGTATCCTTCCAAGCAAAACAATTTTATTGCCTTTATTTTTTCAGGCTTTTTACCTTGAAAGAGTTATAGAAAACCTCTCCGCCCCCACCGAATAGCGAAATGTGACATATTGAAAAGGAAATGTAACGGTCTCTTCTGACAGCAATATAATACTGCTAATGACTAGTCCACACAAACATTGCAACATATAAGATATAATTGTAAACATTAATAGCCCTTTAACCACGTCTTCTACCAATCATTCTGAACAAAATTAGTTCTAAGACTTTTGGATATTCGCAGAAAAACAAAAACTTTTTATAAAAACTTGGTTTGGACTTGTTTGGGGACGCGAAAGAAATTTTGAAGTCGTAGAACAAATATTGTTCAGAATGGTTGGTAGAAGAGTCTTCTAAGGCCAAAAACTATTTAAAGGGGTGTACCTAAATGTTTACAGATTCATCATGTATATTGTCCTACTGCAGAGCAAAGGCCACCATCATAGGAGCCAAGTCATCGCTACATCATGATGTTTATTCACCAGTTTCACCACGCTTGCCTAATGCGGATTAGTGATAACAAACTCGAGCTATGTTCGAAAAATTCAAAACAACTTTCCCTCGACCCAGGACTTCGAGCAACGCGGCCCGGTACTTAAACACAATTGTTTGTCTAATGAACCAATAGATGGCGTTAGGCGTCGATTGCATCGCGCTAGTGTTTCGACATTTCGGTTTGTATATAAGGTTTTTTGATGTCTATTGAATTTACCTCTTTATAAATGGTACCTATAGATGAAATACAAAACTCACCGGTGTTTCTTCCATAACCTGAGTAACCAGGCTCCTGAAGAGTGGCGCTGGGAGAGTGCTGAGGGCGTGGAGGCCCGCCAGCGCCCACAGCGGACAGTCTCCATCGGAGCAGAACTTGAACTTCTGTAGTTAAAATACAAAAATAGTAAACTAAAGTTGACGACCCATTTGGCGTAGTGGTTTGAGCGCCGGTTGAGACGCAAGGGTCGCGGGTTCGATTCCCGCATCAAGACAAATGTTTGTTGATGAAACAGATATTTGTCTTGGGTCTGGGTGTTTGTAGTTTCCTTCGTTGTTTCTGGTTTCCATAGTACCAGGGAAAACCTTAGTTTGGGACCAGGATAATGTATGTGATGTTGTTTTATTAATTAAGTATCAGCCTGTATACTGTCCCAGCGGGGCAAAGGCTCCTTTAATATAAATCAACTCGCATAGGGGGAAAGGGGCTTAAAGGTTGGCAGCACTTGTGACTCTACTGGTGACCCAGGTTTCTATGGGCGACGGTAGTCGCTTATCATCAGGTAATCCGTCTGCTGGTCTGCCACTTATCACATAAAAAAAAATCGCTACTAACTATGATAGGATTAGGCTTAATCACCACGACTGCCTAGATTTTATAAATCTATGTGCGTATTTCTGCCATTAGCTCGAAGCTCGGTTTAGCTCCTCGATATTGCCCTGAGCCATTAAGTCGTGGAATGCTCTTCTAGTTCATGTGTTTCCTACTTTACACTCCTGGGTTTCTAGGCGGGGCGTGAAATGGCATCTCAGCAGACTTTACCAAGTACATTGTTTGTTCTTTTGTGTCTGTCAACCTCATATTTGGATCTCACGGCCGCTTACCATCAGGCGGAGTGAGGTCATCTTGATTGTCCTCAATATAAAAAAGCTAGTACTTTTTAGTCGCTTTAGAGTGCGACAGACAGTCAAGACAACATTTATTTACTAACGATAAACACTTACCATGGTGACGACTCAACTCCCCGCCTCAACTGTAACAAACGTATAACATTAGCATCAGAATCGGCGATGTCATACAGAATCATACAGTAATGTTCGTCTGTATGGGCGATGACATACAGACGGACGTTATGTATGGGTGAACGCGCCGTAAGTTTTGTTTGGTTGAGTGGGCGTGAAACTTAAGCATAAATGTGTATAGTTGATCTATCATTCTCTGAAATAATTTCGACATCAATAAAAGCAGAACCACAATCAAAAGCTAGTATTTGTTCAAATTAATTTATTACCTGGTCCAGGATTTCCCCTTTAGTGGAAATTCCGCCAATCCACTCACTCGTGACTTCAGCGAGATCTTGCCGAAAATTTACAAAATTCCTGAATCGGCGTTTTCAATATTGATTCAAATCATTCAATCCAATTTCCTAATAATTCGCCTCTATTTAGCTTTAGCTTTGATTCTAAGTTACTTTCCATTGATATTTCCGGGAATTTTTCATTTTGGTTACTTGGACAAATTTTGATAACTTAGTTAGCTAGTCAGTGGGATTTTTAGGGTTATACTGCGGGATCTAACTTTCGGGGAAGTAACTACTAACTATATCTATTATTACTGTAAAGTTCACATCAAAATGTAATGTAAATTTCGGAGAAATATTGGATTTCAGGACTGACGGGAAAGTTACATTTCGATGCCCCGTTAAGCTAAGCGTGCGTCGGCAGAATGGGCCTGATCGATCGGAGTGATACCACACAGAAAACTGCGCTATGTTTATGTTTTGCCGAGTGAGGGAGGGTACCGGAGGCCTAATTTTAGTGGAGGGGAAAAAGTTGGCAGCGCACTTCTGACTACTTAAGTTCAAGGTCTTCATGTGCGGAGGCAATCGCTTACTTCTTACTCTTTTATGTATAACTAGTGGCCCGCTCTCACTTCGCTTCGGGAACGTAATTCAGAAATGAACCAATAGATGGCGCTGTGCTCAATGACATCGCGCAAGCGTTTCGTGTTTTCGGTTTACGTATAAGCCTTGTCGTTGTCTATTAAAGTTATCTCTTTATAAATAGTATAGAAGAAGAAGATGGATAGACTTGATTTCATATTTTCATTTGACGATTTACTAAACGATACACTATACGACTAAGTATATAAAGCATTGTATAACATACTGTTACTTTAATCTTAATGTTTTTTTTTATTATTTTTATCAGAATGAAAATTGTGAAACCTCCTGAGTTTCTTGCTGGTTCTTCTCGGTAGAAATCGACTTTCCGAACCAGTGGTAGCTTACATATTTGGAAATCAAAGGGGTGGAGGTGAACCGTCTGCTATATATAACATAAAAAAAAAACATATTTCGGATCAAGATAAAACAATGTTGAAATATTATTTGTTCTTAAATTTACCCACAGAAAATAAACCACAGTAGCGCGAGAACCAGAGAACGGAAGACATTCTTGTGATAACAACATTTGCATCGACTATGACTCTTCGAAGAGAATGTTGGTTTTATCAGCCCACTTCGGACGTAAAGAATAATGTTTTCATAAAGTATTTTGTTCCGTTTATATGTGGAGTTGTAGGCAAACAATAATCGGAACTCATTAAAATGTATTAATGTAGTAAAAGACATTTTTAAAGCCAGTGGGTAGAAGTAGGAAATAACCTTACAATTTATTACATCACAAAAACTTAGGTTAGGTATAAAAACTCGCCCGAAAAGAAATCACACAAGAGTTTCTAGATTTTATGGCCGGTCACTGTTCTAACCTAACCTAACCAATATTTTTAAACTACAAAAAAACATTGGTGAAGTTACGTTAGAGCCAGTAATTAGCCAAAAATCTTGAAATTTTTGTTTTTTTTGGGCGAGTTTTCCCCTAAGTACCCTGCACAAACTATGCTCGTATTAGGTACGTTGCGTTAAAAAACAGATTAGAACTCTTTATGGCTTTAACCCAGAGAATTTTGCGACAACCTTTTACTTCTTACTAAACCAATTAATATTACATAGGTATTATAAAGGCAAAAGTTTGTTAGGATTTATGTACATTTGTTGGTCTTTTTATATGTAATGTATCAGTCTGCAAGATAAATAAATAAATAAATTGAGACAACATCACATACATTGTCCTGGCCCCAAACTAAGGTTTTCCCTTGTGCTATTATTATTATTATTGTGATATTTTGCTAAGTCTAAGACTAGCCGGGTGGCTCAATTAGTAGTGACCCTGCCCAAATTCGCCAAAGGTCTTAGGTTCAGTTCGGGACATTAGTTTCACGCAATACCGGTAGATGATGCTAGGTGTTAATTGCCACGCGCTAGTGTTCGTATTTTCGATTCATGCATATATAAAGATTTTTCGATGCCTATAGAATTTACCTCTTTAAATAGTATACATTGTGTTATACTTCTATTTAGTTAAATTGTATGGCCATTTCTTCCATTTCTAACATCTAGATGAATTGTCACAGTTAGCACAAAACCAGCATACATTTCGCGGTTTCCTCCGCAGCAGACTTATAGGGCCCTGAAGGGCAGTTGCCGTAATGGGCCAAACTATTAACTTGATATCTGTACATTTAGTGTCTTAATTCTATTTCGGGCATACATGGTGGATTAATTTAAAATGTTTTGTCATAGCACGCCCACTATGTCAACTGTATGACCTCAGTCTTATTGTGCGCTATCTAGCGGATTTTTCACATACGATAGTCGCCATTTAGGTATTAGGTCAGCTATTTGATTGGATGACTAGTGCGTTAATTGAATGGCGACGTTTATTGAATGACTAAAGGACAACTCGTCAAGTTGTTTAATATAACGTTCAACTTCTTGACTAAACGACATTTAGCATAGTCGTTGAATGGGATATAGCTGACTTTGTAATGTTTGATAAGTTCGAAACTTAAAAGATAACTAACTTTAGATCAAATAAAATATGAGACAAAATAATAAACACACATTAATAAGATTTTTTTCGCAAATAAAATATCAAAATAGTGTTATTTTATTCGATCTGTACCAGCTGTTTGACGCCATCTTTGTTTGATGAGCAGCAACGCCGCAGTGGAAAAAAACTGAACTAAATTTCAATCACTTGACTGATTTTACGTCTGCTATGTTCAAAGAGCTATGTTTCAATCCGCTAATTTGTTGGACGTTGAGTGAGGCTTGTTCATTCAACGTTCGGTCTAGTCATTCAATTAAACGTCGCTATGCAATAAACGCGCTAGTCATCCAATCAAATAGCTATTTCAACCAGATGACTGCGACATATACAATGCCGCGGTGGCGCAGTGGGTAGTGGGTCGCACTTTAAAGCGACGGTTGCGCTTGGGGTCCCGGGTTCGATCGCCGGGTCGGGCCAAAATTTATACCTGAGTTTTTCTGTTCAGAAATTCTTAGTGTCAGGCCGAAGTCTGGAAGTTGGTGGTCTTGTACCCCCGTGCCTCGGAAAGCACGTTACGCCGTTGGACCTGCGCCCTATCTCTCTTCGGTCGTGTCACACTCGTGTCCAATCGAATTAAGAGGGTAAGGGAATAGAGAGTGCACCTGTGTTTGCGCACATACTTAAGCACTATAATATCCCAAATCTAAGACTTCATAAAATTGGCAACTCATTTGTGGGATTGAGTATAAAAATGTTTAATACTTAAGTTACCACAAAAAGTAATTGACTTACCATTGCATGAATTTAAATTTCATATTAAAAACTGCTTAATGCAGAAAGGCAGAAAGATAATGTAGAAGATTATTTAGATGATAAGAATTCCTGGACATGCTAATCTCTTCGCCTATTCTATTAAATGTATAATTTGATTTTATAATTTTACTTTGACGATTATCTGAACGATATAAACACATCATACTGTTACTGTAATCTTAATAATATGTTTATTATTAGAATGAAAATTGTAATGTAATAATCATAATTTGAAAAGAGTGACTACTGAGTTTCTTGCTGATGCTTCTCGGTAGAAATCGACATTCCGAATCAGCGGTAGCTTACATAATATTTGACATTCATAAATCCATACTAATATTATAAATGCGAAAGTAACTCTGTCTGTCTGTCTGTCTGTCTGCTACTCTTTCACGTCAAAACTACTCAACGGATTTGAATGAAATTTGGTATACAGATGGTGTAGACCCTGGGAAAGGACATAGGCTACTTTTTATTGCGAAAAGGTGGTTGTAAGGGGTTAAAAGGGGGGTAAAAAGTTACTTTTCCACGCGGACGAAGTCGCGGGCGGCCGCTAGTGTTCTATAAGGACTTAAATTGAATAAATTATATTTCTATTTCTATATATTCTGCGTACGTGGCTGATCTTTAAGAATGGCTGTCGTAGCCGAATATCGGTTGGAGGACTTATTTTATTTTTATAGAATAGTAAAGATATTTATCCTGATTCTTATACCTACGTCTAATACTAAAATAGAATAGGAAAACGCTCATTATAAGAGAATTCTCATGATCCCTCCAATATGACTGCACTATCTTCCCACAGTCAACAGATTAGCCATTGTTCCTTCCATATTGAGACTTCGACGTTGTATTTTAATACTAAAAGATGCCTTATTGGAAATAAAAAGATACCTAGAACTAAAACTTTTATAAGACATGATAATTTTTTTCTGAGATATGAACAAGTAAGGACATGGAACATAGAAATAGAAAAAAACTTTATTCAAGTTAGGTCCATACAGAACTCTTATGAATTTCGAAACATTATACGAGTATAATCTACCACTGGTTCGGAACGTCGATTTCTACTGAGAAGACACATGTATTGTCTAGTATATGAATGGCAATGAGTAAAGTAAAAGTTACCGTGGGAGAGCCACGTTTTGGTATGAATGGGCCGGCTCGACTAGAGTGATACCACGGCCTCACAAGACTGGCGTGAAGCAGCGCCTGCGTTCTGTTTCGTAGAGAGGGTTAAAGCACAGAAAGTTAACAGTGTGTGACTAGTGTTGTAGGTGTCTTACGGGGAATGGCAATCGATTACCATCAGGTGATCCGTTTACTCATCTGCTATCGATAAATAAAAAATACATAAAAAAATGTTAAGGTTATGTTATCTAGTTTTTAATAATATGCTTATTATATAGTATACACATGGGCCTTGTTAGGGCACTACAATAATGTATTACGTCAGTTTTATCTATTTTTTTTTTTTTTATGTGATAGGTAGCAGTCGAGCAGGCGGATCACCTGATGGTAAGCAATGCCGCCGCTCATGGATACCTGCAACACCAGTAGAGTTACAAGTGCGCTGCCAACCTTTTATCCCCTTCCCCCCTGGGTGGGCCTCCGGTACCCTCACTCACTCGGCGAAACACAGCACAGGGGCTGCTTCACGCCGGTTTTCTGTGAGGCAGTGGTATCACTCCGGTCGAGCCGGCCCATTCATGCCGAAGCGTGGCTCTCCCACAGTTTAGTTTAGTTTATTTTTTTATTACACACACACAATAATTAATTTTAAGGAAATTATGATACGTATTACATAATTATCATACTTATCTTTTGTTACCGCTGGTTTGGTAATTATAAAGCATAAAATTACTAAGCAACATGAAGAAACCGAAAATCAGCTAAAACACGCTTTTACGCTACGACACGGACACAGAACGAGTGCTACGGCGCTACGAATGTGCTACGCGGCGAAGTCCCGCTACGAATCTGCTACGACGACAGTAGTATGTGACATAAAAAAATTCAAAACAACTCCATACATAGCTCGGGTTTGTGATCATCAATCCACATTAGGCAAGCGTAGTGATTAAGCCTAACCCCATCATAGTAGCGATGACTTGAATTCTATAATGGTGCAGTGATACACTATATAGGGCACTTTTTAGCTGCGAAAAATGACTAGGTACTCTTTTCTTCCAGAAGGAGCACGTTTTGGGGTTTCATAGCTAAACGAGCAAAAACGGAACCCAAAATTACACGCGAAGATTAGAGAGAATATAAAAAAAACTCAACTTAAGAAAACTTTGTCATGTCCATTAAGTTTGCCCGTTACTAATCCAATTGTCATCCCAAAAGAGAACCTTAGACCTTAAGGAAAGACCAAGTACTATTCTTCAGTTAATTGCGAAGGACCCTGGGCCAATCGTAATTCGTAATTCCGCTAGGGGGCGCCACTTACGTCAGTTTAATGCCACCGTCTGTTTTCGTTCAATCAACTATCGGGACCAGGTGCTTTACAGGCTAGAGATAGAATTGTTTTTAGGCGGCCGTCTTGGGGATACTAGCGCCCATTTTGGATAAAATGGATAAAAGGTACTGTAATAGTGTGTATTCGTGTAGGGTCTCTCAGGGCGAAATAAGTTCGTAGGCACGGTTTGGTAACGACAGTATATAATGAAAACAATAAACGATACAAAAAAATAGAAGAAAACAATAGAAATCACAAATAATACGGAGAGACAAAACGCGCGCGTCGCGGCCATAGGCCGACTGACTCGCGCCCTCTAGCGGGCATCGGTCTCGCGTTGGCGCGGAATATTGGCGGAAGGCGTGAAGGTTTGGAAAACATAAAGAGCGCGAGGTTTAAATACGAGTGCGGCTCCGAGTGTTAATCCCTTCGCGTTACAGTACTCATTTTAAATTGAATGGGTGCTGTACAGGATAAAGACAAAATTGTTTTTAGGTGTCTATCTTGAAGACACGATATATGCTCATTTTAACTTTTGTATGGTACCTTACAGGATAAAGTTTGAGTTGTTTTTAGGCCGCCGCCTTCGGGATACTAGCGCCCATCTATACTATTTATAAAGAGATATATTATTCTTTATTGCACAGAAATTTAATACATGAGAGAAACAACAGCGATAAACAGTACATTAAGAGATAAGTTTTTATCCTATATAATCTTATATACAAACCGAAAAGGCAATTTTAGATAAAATGAATTAAATATGCTGATTTTAACTTTCGCCACGTACCATACAGGACAAAGTTTCAATTAGTTTTACGTGACTGTCTTGAGGATACGAGTGCGCATTTTAGATAAAATTAAAAAAAGGCGCTCATTTTATTTTTTATAATTTAAGTAAAAATCGAAAGCATAAGGACTCTGGGATCTAAAGCGATAGTTTTGGACGAAATTGGGAACTACGATTAACAGTAGAATATTTTTTTATTACCTATTTAAGAGACAAATGCTTGACCACAATACTACCTAATGGAAAGTTTCGATAGAGTCTTAAATATATAAGATATGCTTCACGCCGATCTTCTGTGAGGCCGTGGGAGCCAGTTCAATCATGCCGAAGCGTGTCTCGTTCATGCTGAAGGTACGCCAATATGAATAAAACCGGGCCGGTTCGACCGGAGTGATAACACTGTCTCACAGAAAACCGGCGTGAAGCAGCTCCTGTGCTGTGTTTCGCCGAGTGAGTGAGGGTACCGGAGGCCCATCGGGGGGAAGGGGATAAAAGGTTAGCAGCGTACTTGTTGCATGTGTTCATGGGCGGCGGCAGTTGCTTACCATCAGGTGATCCGCCTGCTCGTCTGCTACCTATCACATAAAAAAAAAACATTTTGCCCAAAATCGGCTCTAGTTGATTCCAGTACAACCTTAATAATATGAAGTGGGTGAAAATAGTAAGCACTTATTAATGCCCCCGCGCTAGAATGAAATAGCAAAACTGCTTCTATTATTAAGAGGGGGATAGCAACTGCTTTATTATTTACTGGTAATACTGGTACAATTAGATGTTCAAAGAGAATATGACGGAATGGTTTAACTTGTCCTTTAAAGAAGCCCTTTTGAAAATAAACAAGGAAAATTGTGGATCATAAACGTAAATTTCTATCCTAACTAATATTATAAATGCGAAAGTAACTCTGTCTGTCTGTCTGTCTGTCTGTCTGTCTGTCTGTCTGTCTGTCTGTCTGTCTGTCTGTTACTCTTTCACGCCAAAACTACTGAACGGATTTAAATGAAATTGGTATACAGATGATCTAGACCCTGAGAAAGAACATAGGCTACTTTTTATTGCGAAAAAGGGGTTGTAAGGGGTAAAAAGTTACTTTTCCACGCGGACGAAGTCGCGGGCGGCCGCTAGTAAAGAATAAATTAAAGAATAAATTGAGACAACATCACATACATTGTCCTGGTCCCAAACTAAGGTTTTCCCTTGTACTATGGAAACCAAAACAACGAAGGAACTACAAACACCCAGACCCAAGACAAATGTCTGTTTCATCAACAAACATTTGTCTTGGTGCGGGAATTTCTGTGGGAGAGCCACGCTTCGGCATGAATGGGCCGGCTCGACCGGAGTGATACCACTGCCTCACAGAAAACCGGTGTGAAGCAGCCCCTGTGCTGTGTTTCGCCGAGTGAGTGAGGTTACCGGAGGCCTATCGGGGGGGAAGGGGTCAAAAGGTTAGCAGCGCACTTGTTGCATGTGTTCATGGGCGGCGGCAATTGCTTACCATCAGGTGATCCGCCTGCTCGTCTGCTACCTATCACATAAAAAAAATCCTACTTAGGTATTAACTACTACTATTAGCATTAAGCTCTGTAATGTGTTGTGCAATAAAGAGTATCTATCTATCTATCTAAAAATGTAAAAGTTTGTAAGTATGGCTGGATGGATGTTTGCTCCTCTTTCACGCAAAAACTACCGAATGGATTTTAATGAAACTTTACAATAATGTAGCTTATATATCAGAATAACACATAGGCTACAATTTATAAAAATATATTGTGTGGATTGTCCAAAATATGCAAATAGCTATCTCCACGCGAACAAAGTCGCGGGCGCCCGCTAGTCATTACATAATAATACGGATTTTAAATGGCGAGCGTCGACTTCATGGAACGCATAGACCAATAGGAGAACAAGATAAGGAATGTCGACATGTAATCTGTGTTCGCCTATTGGTTGTGCGTTCCATGAAGCCGACTAGACATTGAAGATGAAAACCGAGAATTTGCCTCCAGGAGGAGGCCTATACCACAAAATATTGACACAGAAGGCTGACTGCCCACTAAGAGCTAAAAATATGTCATGTACTCACGCATGCGCACTAACGGGCAAAAACGCCTTTTCGACCACATTAATCCTAACTTATGACATAAGATTGTCAAACTGTCGAGGTCTATGGTAGAGGCCGCGCGCTTATGTACTCATGCCGGGCAACAACCCTAGCATATGTCAACGAACTCTTCTAAATTCAAAATCAGGTCAAAGTCTAACTTCTGTGTGTAATTGGGTATTTGACTAATCTCGATTTAGTAAAAAATATTGATACTCTATTAAAATATTGGTAAATAACAACCAATGGCCAACATTTTCAGTTAAAAATGTATCGTCTAGCTGGTTTTGTGAGCATTCAAAGTTTCATAGGCAAGTCCATTTTTTAAGTATAAAATTAAAAAATAATAAAATAATTATATCATTGAACTACCCGTTCATTTTCCACTAACTTTTATTATAGAACCATTTACTTAAACGAAACATTTGATATAGCTACCATACAAAATTTACTAGACGCGCATACAAGAGTTTGCGTTGTGACGTCACAATACAATAGCCATTTGTATAGAGCGTTTTTGGGCTTGCCCAAAATATGTGCTCTTAAAGTTGTGATATCTCAGGTAATTCAAATGAGAATCAAGTGATTCTTTCAACGATGTTTCTTAAATTGAGGCGTCTTTTGATTAAACACATAAAAAAATTTAGTCAAATACCCAATTATTTTGTGCCTATACCCTGCATTAGAAGATACAGACTAATGATGACGATGATGATAAAGACATAGCTGTAATAGGGTCCCGGATTCGATCCCAAGGTCAGGCCAATTCGTAGGTGAGTTTTTCTGTTCAGAAATTTTCAGCGTCAGCCGAAGTCCTGCCCGCCGTCTGTAATGCGTGGCTTTGTGACGGTCATCACGGTCTCTCCTCATTTAAGAATGAGAGGATGGATGGGTTTTAGTCAGTATACCCCGCGGGAGGAGTCCGACATATCCCGTCCGCCCCTCGGCAGACGGGTATGCGTAAATACATTTCCCCTGGGACATAAAAAAAACACACACACAGAAAACCGGCGTGAAGCAGCCCCTGTGCTGTGTTTCGCCGAGTGAGTGAGGGTACCGGAGGCCCATCCGGGGAGGGGAAGGGGATTAAAGGTTGGCAGCACACGTGTAGCTCCACTGGTGTGGCAAGTGTCCATGGGCGGTGGCAATTGCTTACCATCAGGTGATCCGCTTGCTCGTTTGCGACCTATCACATAAAAAAAAAAACCTGTATATCCTATTGGCCGCCGTAATCGAATATCGGTAGCTTGGAATAAGCACCCTGGCGAGATTCTCTTGTTGTACCGATTACCCCCTCGGAGTTATGGGGAAAATAAAGTACCATTTGTCCCCTCTGATATTGGTCTGAAGGGGACAAATGGAAAAAACTGTCACCCCAGTAACAAATGGGAAAAAAATCAAAGTTTTTTTTTGGGAGTGCCAGACAGGACAACTGGGAATGATCGTGTTGTACGCTGTTGACAAGTCAACTTTGCTACTACGTCAACAGTTCAAATAAAACGCTTCGCTCAGTTTCATGTTGTTTCCACCGCGCATGTTTGTCAACGTTACCGAGAAGCGCACAATGCTGCGCACGCGCCGGACATGCCGCGCATCGCACGCGCATCCGATCTCGTTCCAACTACTGCGGGAGAGCTAAGTTTCGGAATGAATGGGCCAGCTTAGCCAGATTGATACCACGGCCTCACTAAAGTCGTACCTGCGCATTATTTGGCCGAGAGAGTGAGGGTACCGGAGGGTTAAGTGTTGTCAGCGCACTTGTGACTCTACTGCAGGTGTTTATGGGCGGTAAAAAGTATCAGCCTTTATACTGTCCCACTGCAGGGCAAAGGCCTCCATCATAGAAAACAAGTCATCGCTACAATATCAGGATTAGGCTTATTCACCACGCTTGCCTAATGCGGATTGATGATCACAAACCCGAGCTATGTCCGAAAAATTCGAAACATACGTTTTGCTCGACCTCGGAATGGAACCCATGTAAACAGAAAATTAATAAAAAAACATTTCAAAATTTACGTAGGTATCTATACCAAACATTTGCCAAGACATCGAAAAAAACTGGAGAAGATTTCTGTCCTCACTCTTAGTTTCTCAAACGCTAAGAATTCCACAACTTGTCGAGATAGTAACTCGGAACTTGTAACCGTGAACTAGTTGTCTGATTCCCTTGTAACTGCCGACCCTGTAATATGTTAACTGGTACCTATTAAAAGTACTTTACTATGTTAGCGACCCGGCCCTGGTACAGTCAGCCAAAAATGTGGTCTACCACCCTACGGTTGAGATTCGTTTAAACGTCATGAAATAACAAGGTCAATTTTCCCTGGCAGATCATGTCAGTGACTATAGGGTATTTGACTATTTTTTATGTGTTTAATCGAAAGACCTCTTTATTTAAGAAACATTGTTGAAAGAATTATTTGATTCTGATTTGAATTACCTGAGATTTATGACAACTTTAAGAGCACATATTTGCCCATAAAACTTTGAATGCACACAAAACCAGCTAGACGTTATATTTTTAACTGAAAATTTGGACTATTGGTTCTTATTTACCAATATTTTGGTAAAGTATCAATATTTTTTACTATATCGAGATTAATAGTCAAAAACCCTATTTGCTCTCTTTGTTATTTATGATATAACGTCAAGCCAAGTGTCAAGTTTGATTAGAAAAATCAACCTTAGCGATCGTTACATCTCGAAGAAACTTTTGTCAAAAGTGGCAGACCACTTTCTTGCCTGACTGTACCAATAGTTTATATTTCGTATGTATACAGGGTGTATTAGTGAACATTTATATCCCTTAGACCACGTGGTATAAGGGTGGTGGTTTCAAAAAATATTGAATGTTGACGTCATCATTTAATAATTTTGAAAAACATTGTCCTCAAGTCGGATAACATTTATCTCTGATGTTATTTAAAAAATAGATCAATTTTAAACAATATATCGATGGGCAGCGCCACCTACTCCGTTAAATTTTAATCGTTTTAACTCCGAAGCCCTCATAATAGGTAACACGAATAAAGACCCTTTCCTAAAGATCATTCCAAAGGTCGTGGGTTCGATCCCCACCCTGGACAAACATTCGTGTGATCAACGCTCGATGTAATATCTGTAACACAAGTGCTTATGCTACTTAGTTCGCAGTCAGATTTAAGAGATGTTGTGATAATTAATTAGTTATTATTATATTCATCTAATACTTATTTTATAGATCAGCTGATTTTTATTCTGATGACCTAACCTGGGTTAACTATTATGAGGGCTTAAAACCGGGATTAAAACGACTAAATTGTAACGGTTGGTTGAGTTTAGAAGTAATGTAAAACTAGTTCCCCGAAATAAATAAATAAAGAGACTGTGTGGATATTTCTCTTTAATTGGGTGGTAGGTTGGTTGAAGACTTAGTTTATGAAAGAAAACACCCACATACATAAATACTATTGATTGTTTAAGAACAATACCTCCAAAAACCGTTTTTCAGTGGCGCATTTACCCTAAAGCCTAAGTAGGCTGGAACCTAGAGCGGTAGATTTTAGAGGGCGGCAAATTTTGGATTCATATCTACTGAGCACGTTACATCCCTTGTTAATCTCTATATTATTCCTCTACACCAAGGTTGTCAGGAAGAGATCGCTATTAGCAATAAGACCGCCGATATTGTATTTGTAAATTACCATATTAGCAATAAGTTCTGTAATATTTTGTGCAATAAAGACTATCTATCTATCTCTTTAACCGCGTTTTCTACCAACCATTCTGAACAACATGTGTTCTACGACTTTTGAAAATTCGTCGATATTTTTCCGATGCAATACAAATAAACTATATACAAAATATACTAGTCACGTGACTGACTTTGTATGTTTTTTTTTATCCAAATTTCCAAAAGTCATAGAACAAATGTTGTTCAGAATGGTTGGTAAAACACGTGGTTAAAGGGATGCAAATGTTTACAGAAACACCCTGAAAATAACTAAAAAGGTTGATAAAAGGAAAATGTTTTATAATAATACATTGACATGGCAGATGTTACTACTTACTATGATCAATATCCACATCTCTTTGACACGGAAGGCTCAGAATAGGCCTGGGGGTCGATTCTCGCATCCGAGGACGAACCATTGCCCGACTTTTGGGGCAAACTGTCCTTACAATTTTGACGTAGAATCTTACATTAACCTTGGCTCTATATAGTATTATCTTTTAAGTTATATTTAGTGGAGAAGTTTCAGTTTTTTTTTTGGAGACGGGCAGACGGATCAACTAATGGTAGGTAAGCGATTGCCGCCACCCATAGACACCTGCAACACCAGTATTGTTACAAGTGCGCTGCCTAAAGGTTGGCAGCGCACTTGTTACAATACTTGTATCGGTGTAAACGTGGCTGGTGAACGCAGTGATACCACTTACTCACAGAAAACCGGCGTATAGTAGCGCCTGCGCTTATTTCGTCGAGTGAAGGGTACCAAAGGGATTCCAAACGAAACTGATTATAGTAAATATTCAAATAATTAAGTAAGTAGTAAATCACTAGTACTTGTACGTATTATACATCTTGAGTCACAAAAACAGAATACATTCGCTACTCCTTTAAGTAAATGTAATTATCGGAAAAATAGTTTTATTGTTAGAGTTTGTAATCAATTTAATAGTAGCTACAATCATATCGACATTTTTCATGATAGAATCACAGTTTTTAAAAAATCTTTACTAGAATCAACATAAGTCATTAATATAACAAAATTTTTTTCTTTTTTTTTCGCATGTCTTTGTCTCTTACACAACATAAATTGTATTAATAAGCAGTGGAAAATTGAAATTGCTGATGTGTTACTTAAGTTATTCTAAGATATTGTATAATGTAACAGCTGTATTTTTTCCTCAATAAAGAAAAAAAAAACTTATTTTAAAGTTTTTAGTGTGAGATTACTTTTTGCTTATTTTTTTATTGGGTTTGTGATTTTGCAGGTAGTGGATTTATGAAGCGGTTTTATTTTTGTTAAAAAATATATAGTTTTTAATTTTTAACTCGACGGTCGATTCGACAATATCGAAGGCATAAGAATCGTCCCCCTGCTTGACTTTTCGACATTTTACTACAGTTTTGTGAAAAGGAATGTCGGACCGGAAACCGTGGGTGTTACGCGGTAGCTATTTGCTCAAAACAGGATGTGGAACTGACTAGGGTTGTATTTTTTATGTGATATAGGTGGCAGACGAGCAGACGGATCACCTGATAGTAAGGGATTGGCGCCGCCCATAGACACCCCCGCAACACCAGTGGAATATTTAAGCTCCGTTTTCCCCCGATTGGACCTCCGGCACCCTAACTCGGCAGAACAAAGCACAAGCGCTGCTTCACACTGGTCTTCTGTGGTGCCGTGGTATCATCCGGGTCGAGCCAGCCTATTCATGCTAAAGCGTATTTATCAAATATTAAAATGGGCGTTACCTGCAGCTGGTCGATTTTGAGTTTTCAACCTTGTAATTATTATTTACTAAGATTGAAAATACAAAATCAACCAAAGCGACTAACGGCTTTTTAGATAAAACGGCAGCTTAATATACCTTACCTTAAATTTGAAGTAGCACTTAGCCAAAATTAGAGAAAACAATAAGTACTAAGAGATTCTAGATCAAAAAAATCTAAATCTAAAACTGCGCAATAGCCAGACTGCTAATAAGACTAATTCAATGTCAATATTTCCCAACATTCTATCAGACTTTGTAACAAACACTGATTCTTCCAACCCTTTACAATAGCGATCATTTTAAATTCAATATCACGACTCTTAACCCCTACACCATAGGGTTGAAATTCTAAGGAAGAGGTGCAGGGTGTATCCTGTATACAGTAGGAAATGACACGGGAAAGTAATGAATATAAAATAATTGGACGACAGAGACGTTTCGTCCTACAGTGCGGTACAAAATGTCCTATTGCAATTCAACAGTTGGTCGCCTGACGGCGGTAGCGTCCGCAGAAAAGTGATTTGCGTTTACTTTGTTGTTGACATCTATAGGTATGTTCATAGTAAAGTAAAAAGTATGGTATCAGTCAATATACGGTCCCCCTGCAGGGCAAAGGCCTCCATGATAGAAATCAAGTCGTGGCTCTATGATGCTTAATCACCACGCTTGCTTAATGCGGATTGGTGATCACAAATCCGAGCTATGTTCGAAAAATTCGGGTAATAGTTTGTCTCGACCCGGGAATCGAACCCGAGACCCCGAGACCATGGCCCGGTACTCAAACCGCTAGGCCAATGGTGCGTTATATCTTCATAGAGTAAAGTAATAGTCTCAGTACCTTCTATATACAACGACGAAAACCGAAAAAAACAAAAGATTAGCGCAATGTATCGACACATAGCACCATCTATTGGTTCAGTTACGAACTGATGAGTCTCCGGGAAATTACTATTTATTAATAGCAGTAATGCTAGTCTATACTACGTCTAAAGTGGGCAATTCCACAGACGTCATGGCGATACTCGATAGTGCAGTGGCTATGATGTGCTTAAGCGCGGTAGTCCTTGTGTCCTGAGAGACGACACACTATCTTTATAATAACTACTTTTTAATTTACGAGCGATCGTTCAGACTTCTAGTAGTACCTTGGACGGGCAACTGGCATTCGACCATTTGGCCGTCCGAAGCAGACTCTTTTTTCCTCATGATCTCCCATTCTCTCGAGGTGGCCAAGCCAGCGAAGCGAGTGGGTTAGGTAAATTGTCTGATATGAATATATCTTAAAAATTACTACTGCTGTCTTTGCTAACGGTCCATAGCGAGGCAAGTATAAAAGCGATGGGCGCGCGGCGCGAGGCCCACTCCCGGCGGCTCGACGGTGAGCCCCATGTCGACAGTGCTATAGTTCGGTTATGCTGTAAGAGCTCCTAAAGGTAAGCTTTTTAAACATTTGTACCATAAAATTAAACTTAAAACACATTTTGCGAAATAATCATAAAAATATAAAGAATAATTTGAACTATAAAATATTAAAACGGGAATTAACACGACGTTTATTGTTTTAAGAACATTCTATTGTACTTACTGCTTGATGTTTCGGCTGCGTTGCAGCAGCCGTGGTCACAAGCGGACGCACATATTAAAAAAAAACTATTTAAGAATCATTTTGGTAGCCAGCGACATGATTGTAGCCGAAAATCGGGAGCAGTGGCGTGCATTAGGGGAGACCTATGTCCAGCAGTGGACGAGTGAGGGTAGCTGATGATGATGATGATTGCTGATGTCTAAGCGGCGGTTAACATTAACCATCAGATGAGCCGCACGCTCGTCTCCCCATTTCGGTAATAAAAAAAAACTGCATAGGAAATGTCCCCAAAAATAATGTTATGGGTAAAATCTATTTTTCATTTAGGTTGCACTTAGTTGTCAAGTTCTAATAAAATAATAACTGAAAGATAATTTTAATATTTTTAATTGTCTTGCATAATACATTTCTAATTATCTGAATTTCTGTTTGTTAGTCTGTTTAAAATTCGAGACCAGCTGAACCGATTTGGCTAATTTTGGTCTTGAAATATTCGTGGAAGCCCAGGCAAGGATTGAAAGATAGAAAAAATGTCATATGAAGTTCGGCAGGTCAGCTATAGTAGTTTATAATAAATAGTTATTGCAAAATGACGTAGGTATTATGTTAGAGCGATGGTAGGTAAATGCATACTCAATACTCAACATTGTTTTCATGAAGGACAATGAGGTGGTACTAGTATAATTAGTTAAATAGGACCCTGTTAGGGCACAACAATATTTAGGAGAGGAATCTGGGACTTGGTATTTAAGACATATTTAAATAAATAAAGCATAAGAAGGCGCAGATCCGGATGCACATCTGGATTTTACAAGAATATCCTTTTTTTTTACATTTTGCTATTTCTGCCAACAATTTTCTCGGTGAAGGAAAACATCTATGTCTAGTTCTTAAGTTGTGATATTTGTGCAATCAAGTACCTATATCTATCTATCTATCTATCCATCATGAAGTAACCGCACCCTACGGAAATTATGATCATTTGTAGTTATAATTCATAGAAATCAAGTCATCGCTACTATGATGGGATTAGGCTTAATCATCACGCTTGCTTTGCTTCGTAGCGATAACTTGATTTCTATGATGGAGGCCTTTGCTCTGCAGTGGGACAGTATATAGGCTGATACGAGTACTTAACTTTTTGTAGTTACAATTATTCTGAATTTGTAATCAAATTACGGTCATGTAGGGCTGGTTCCCCTAAGGGTTCCGAAGGTCACAAGGCAGTCATTAAATTGGAGTTACCAGACTTTTCAAATCCTGGATTATAGTCCAAGCATATCCCGGACTAAAAATTCTTAGAAATTAATACTCATATTTGATATTTTGTCTGAACTATTAGGCTAAAAATAGGTCCTAGAAAACTTTATTAGTTGAAACAATAAACTAGAACTTCTTAAACTCAATATTAGTCTACACTAACAAAATTATAATATGAAGAAATTGTTATTCCCGAACAATGAGTCAAAATTCAGATTAAACTTTAAAGGTCTGAATTTCAGAAATAAAATACTTACATATACTTAATTATAATTGTATTATACTTACTTAAACTATACCTAACTAATATGAAGATTTTAAAACGATAATTCTAGGTATTCTATTATTTCTATAAAAAATCTAGTGATTTAAAACCGTACATCGGTTAGAAATCGGGAAATGATTTTTTTGTGAATCTAGCAAAATGTTTTGTTGAAATAATGACAACTTCTACCAAGAAGGACCAGCAAGAAACTTTGTAGTTACTCTTTTCAAATTGTAATCATTACAATTTTTAGAGAAATAATTATTACAACAGATTAGATTATGCCCTGAAAAGAAGTGAGATAAATAGAACTATTGGCCAACTATTCAAAAACTTAGAAACTTTTATTTAAAAAAAAATTTTTTAAGCAAAACGAAGGTTCCCTCCAGGACCAATGTTTTTTCCTCCCTGTATATTCTAGTCATCACACTTTTATCTGTATAGAAACCTAGATTATGACTCCGCTCGCCTCAAAATATGCAAGAATCATAAAGCAAAAATTGTCTCCGATTCTCATCCGGATAACGTTTTATGACATGACATTACAAGCCTGATTCGAAGATTATTTTGTTCACATGTTCTTTCACGTTCGTACACGATAAACATAACACACATATAATTAAGGTTATTTTTGAGATAATGAGGACTCTTGTAGTCAATTTCAACGAAAAATAATCTATACTATTTATGATTCATTCTTATTTATTTAAACACGCGACAAGTAACAATAATGTCAATTATTGCTAAAAGTGGCCGTTTTTATCAATAATTTAATAATATTTCGCGTGTTAGAAATATTGTATTGCATCTTGAAATATCCAATTTACTTGGATCTAAGTCTGTAATGTTTTATTTTCTTCAAAAATATCATATTTTCGCCACAATCAGTGTGAATAGGTTAGCGGCGCTAGTTTCATTCGTATAGCCCCTTAAATATGTTGCAAGCACGAAGAAGAAAACTATTTTTTGAGTAATTAAGTAGTTTAATTTAGTATTTACCTAGTTTGAATGTTTTACAGTAATTAGGTTTAGTTGGCCTAAACCAACGCAAACTTAGAAGTTTCCTTCCTAATACATTGTACTTACTGAGATTCCATAGCTTTACCTTTTTATTAATGGTCTATTTTCATGGAATTCAGAACATATTAAGACATAATATTATCACAAACATTTTTAATATGTCCTCGAAACCATGGGTCGGTGGGGGCCAAAAATTTGAATATTGCTGGGTCACATTATTCACAGTTAACACATGTTTATTGTTGCTATGGGTTCAAATCAAATAAGGAAAGAGAGATGCCTTCATCTGAGAATACGTACAGCCACACATCAAAGTATCATACACCGTCACATTTCTTCAATCGATTCTCATCTTACTGTCATACACATTAGGTTGAATATCAATTGAGGAAATTTGACAGATTGTGGTAACTTTATGTGTGGCTGACTGTACTTCTTCAGTGTATTTGAAAAGTTTCGAGAAAGCCAAATCGTGAATTCTTCCCAACAATAATAGAGCCATTTTCTTCATTAAATCTGTGATATCTATTTAAGCTCTCTCAAGTATTCGTTTGCTATAGCTTTTAACCGATTTATAAAGCTATCTTCTATACAAACTGAACACACGAAACACTAGCGCGATACAATCAACGCCTAGCGCCATCTAATGGTATAGAGCGCAAGTACTGTCCCGAAAAGAAGTGATGGCGGGCCGCTAGTAAATAAAGAAATAAATAAATTGATAGGTTTTCCTTCTGCTATGGAAACCAGAAACACCCACCCATGCGGGAATCAAACCCGCGATCTTTGCTTCTCAATTCAACCGGCGCTTAAACCACTGCGAAATTTAGAAAATCGAACCCCGAACCTTGAGCGATCATACGTTAACTACTGCGCCATCGGAGGAGATAATTAAGTTGTTAACTGAGGACAAAGCCCGAAGCTTTCCCAAGTGGGAGAGCTATTTCAGTTATTAGGATCTGATTAACTAAATGACGACAGTGGTTGTCCTCAGATAACGGAACCGTGTTCAATTCCCGGCCCAGTCAATGTTTGAGTCCAACACTGGGCCCGTGGGGTTCTCTCTCTTTATGGTGCTCTCTCTTTCTTCCGAGACTTAGCTAAACACTTAGTTGAAGTCACGGGAGACCCAAATGCTGGCAATCCAAATCAAAGAGTGCAGGTGGGATTCGAAACTATATACAGCCTTCCACATTCCGGGTGGCTGTTCTATCAATTAAACTAACTAAACTCACCCAAAATAGAGAAGTCTTTAGAAAAGAAAAAAAATAATTAAACTTCAAACTAATCTTGACTAGTTTCAAAATAATAATGACCATTCCTATCGGGGTTTTAGCAAGTAATGCATAAAAATATAGTAATACCTAGGTATTTAACTATGTATTAAATCGAATAATATAACTTGTATGTTTTTACGGTCAAAGTGATGTGAAAATTACCAAAAAATAGCCGAAGTTTGTGACTTGTGAAATTCTTATCCTCTCACGAAAAAAGATAATTACTAACCAAATGGATAAAAAACACCTTTTTATTGAAGTACTTTTCTAAACTAGGTATTAATAAATATGAAAATTCCTACTTAATTAAAGACATTAATGTTAACGTTATGAATTATTTCAAAACAACATTTTAAAGAGAATTCATCTTGTTCAATTAATATTAATGATTCTCTTCTCAGGAGATACTTTTGAAACTAAATGTCATATTAAATTTAAATTGACACACTTAACATTGACAAAATGGTCCCAAGTCGAAGACTGTTAGGGACATATAGTTATATTTTATTGTACGTACAGCCAAACATCAAAGTATAGGTAATACAAAACTGTCAAATTTCTTCAATTGACTCTCATCTTTATTGTCATACACATTAGGTTGAATATGAATGAAGTAAATTTGACAGGTTGTGGTAACCTGATGTGCGGCTGACTGTACCTACGCATCATCAAACAGTTAACTACCTAACTATATTTAGTACTGTACTAGACGCAAGCCTAAATTCATCATAAAGTAATTTGCATTGGTAATACGTCTGTGATACCAACATGAGAATTATAATATAACATTAGCTGTCAACGTCATTAACTGAATTAGATTACTAATGTCGCGATCTGAGACCTGGGGCCTACAACGAAACAAAATTAACAGCCGAATATCTCTGTCCCTTTACAGGCGATGTGTACCTCTTTTGATTGAATGTGACAGGTATCTCTCTCGTTATCGGGAAGGTTTCGTTGTACTTACCTAGTTTTTATGTTACCGATTTTTTTTGCGTTATGTGGCAGACGAGCAGACGGATCACCTGAGTGACCTGATGCTAAGATATGGGGAGGGCAGCTTCGCTTCGGGACCGTAGTTCATAAATTAACCAATAGATGGCTGCTAGCGTCGATTACATCGCGCTAGCATGTTTCGTGTTTTCGGTTTACCTATAAGCCTTGTCGTTGTTTATAGAAGTTAGCTCTTTATGAATAGCATAGAAAAAGATAAGCACCTAGCTTGTATAAATCTGATTTGCCCCCCTCTGGCCCAGAACCTAGGCTGGGTACGCCCATGTATATTATTGTCTATAGGCCTGGTGGTACCTATAAAAAAACATCATCTGTAATTTTCCCTTTACGTCTCGTCTGTGAACGAATTCCTCTGTCTCACCTAATTAATTATAACATTACATGTCTTTACCCCCATTAGCATAGTACTCGCAACTCTAGAATGACATTTTCTATGAACTTCAACTTCAAGTAAATGCGTGGTACGGAGCGGAATATTTAAACTAATTTGCTTATAAATGGTGTGTCTCTTAAACGTCGCGCGCTAGTTTAAATAAGGAAACGGAAAGGAAATATCAACACTTGACATGTTTTTTTTTATGATATAGATGGCAGACGAGCCGACGGACTACCTGATGGTAAGCGATACCGCCGCCCATGGACACCTGCAAAACCAGTGGTGTCACAAGTGTGCCCCTTCCCCTGGATTGGGCCTCTACCCTCACTCACGCAGCGAAGCACAGCGCAGGCTCTGCTTCACGCCGGTTTTCTGTGAGAACGTGATATTACTCCAGTCGAGCCGGATTCATGCCGAAGCGTGGTCCTCCCACGACACTATGACATGCTCGCTTACCTTTTCCCCAGGATTGCGCCTCTACCCTTAATCACGCAGCAAAACAGCGTATTCACTGCTTCATGCCGGTTTTCTGTGAGGACATGCGTGGTATTTTACTCTTGTCGAGCCGGCCCATTCATGCCGAAGCGTGGCTCTCCCACTGTTTAAAGAGGCTAACTAAATCTTCTAGTAATACCATCGCATAAGCCTTTTTTAATGACCTTGTTTGCTTGATATTGCACAAATATGACTCAAGCTTTTAGTAGCTCTACTTCTATTCTAACTTCGACGCCTCATTGGTCTAGTGGTGTAAGTACCGGGTTGTGATTTTGGGGTCCCAGGTTCGATTCCCGGGGCAAGCAATTAGTATGTTTCGAATTATTCGAACTTAGCTTGGTCTTGTGATCACCAATCCGTATTAGGCAAGCGTGGTGATTAAGCCTAATCCCATCATAGTAGCGATGACTTGATTTCTATGATGGAGGCATTTGCCCTGCAGTGGCAGTATATAGGCTGATACTTTACTTTACTTCTTACTTGAAATAATCCCATTCAATTACGGCCCTTACCAACTGCTACGGGTGAAAGTTATCCGTGAACTTACAAAAGGTGGCAATACCTACCAATAATAAAATTTTATCGACTTAGTCAAGTTAGTTTTTACTTTGTTTGAATAGGTAGTTATTATACGCCATCTGCGTGCTGACCATTTTCTACTTGATTGTACCTACAGGGTGTATCTGTGAACATTTGACATCTCTTTACTCACGTCTCCTACTAACCTTTCTGAACAATATTTGTTGTACGACTTTTGAAAATTCCTTGAAATTAGTTTCGACTCCGCATACAAAATGAACGATTCACGTGAAGTTGAAATTTTTATGCGATATTCCTAAAAGTCATCAAAAATAAAGAAAGAAAGAAAATAAAAGTCATCAATCAATAATGTTGAATGGGCCGGCTTGACTGGAGATGATAACCACGGCCTCACAGAATACCGGCGTGAAGCAGCGCTTGCTTTGCGTATCGTCGAGTGAGGGTAGGTAGGTAGTACCGGAGGCCCAATTGGGGGAAAGGGGGTTAAAGTTTGGCAGTGCACTTGTGACTCTACTGGTGTTGCAAGTGTCAATCGCTTACCATCAGGTGATGCGTCTGCTCGTTCTGCCAAAGTTGGACTTTTCAGGAGAGCAAAAAGAAGACAACAATTGATCCAGTAAAACAGGTATTACAGCTATCTATTAGTAAAGATTTACAAATTTGTAAACTTATGGCTATAGTAAAAGTTCACCACTGGCCCGACGATACTTCCTTTTGGAAGGCTCAAATTTTTATCTACTGAGCTATAACATCGCTCATAGTTACCTTGTCTATTTTTAGGCAAGATAGGTATTAAATTACCTGGCAATTCAATTAGTTTGGTCTCATCCAATGCTCCTTAAAAGTTTTTCAAAATTATTTAACCCGGGATAATTTACTAAGATGATATTATAAAGTAACTTCTTGAGGTCTTATGTCTAAAGCAATGAAGCCAATTATAGTTGTTGGATCGCGATCTTGATAAAAGTACTACTAAATATGATCTGACAACTCTTGGGATCAGTTGAGAGAATTCCCTGGAGTACGACTATAGAAGCGTGTCTAGTAATACACAGTGGAATGAAACACAGTAAGAAATCTTCTAAGACTAACAGAGATGAAAAATTCCAGACAACGTTCTTACTCTCTTATTATAAAACGTTGTCTAAAGTACGTACAGCCACACATCAAAGTAAACAAAACTGTCAAATTTCTTCAATCGACTCTCATCTTACTGTCATACACATTAGGTTGAATATCAATTGAGGAAATTTGACAGGTTGTGGTAACCTGATGTGTGGCTGTCTGTACCTAAGTCTTGGTGTAAAACAGATGCTTTCACTTTTATTCATCAGTATTATAAAAGTGACAGCATATTTTTTTGACCAAGACACTAACTTTGGTCTTCCATTTTTTAATACGAGAGTTAAAGTTTTGAAATGCCTATACATATATGTCAATATAGTTATGAAATTAATTATTGCATAAACCATTCTTTGATGATAGGTACTCTGCAAAATGGAGGGCTTTCCATACATTCGCCATTCAAATCCTTTTAATCATAAACTTTCTTAAAATGAAAATTGTATGGATGTTCGAAATATTGCTGTGCCTAAGCCGTTCTGTACTGTCTACATACCTACCTAAACCTGCTTTTCCGTTGCTTGGCAATTATTTTGTAGGTAAGTTACTTTACTGTATTCAAGTTCATTGTGGATGCCACCAACGCAACGGTAGCTCAAAGCTTCATGTCAGCTTATTAAACATTGATAAAACAGAGAATTCCCAGGGAATCGACACCCTGAGGGAGGCAATGTATGAGGTGGCATCTGTCAGGGGTTTTAGGGAGCTTCGTAAATGAAACTATCGAAAATCTGAAATAAAAAAAAAATATCCGGAATCTAAACAGACAGCAAAGTTTTTAAAAGTAGTAGTCAAGCTAAGTGAGACTTTTATTTGGTACTTGCGTTGCCTTTAAGATTCTGACCAGCCAAGTCTACATATTTTGAGGGATAGACGGAAGGTCCCGGGTGCGATTTCCGGTCGGCCAATTTTTAGAATAGAATAGAAAAGCGAATTTTATTTGGAGCAAATAACAGAAACTTAAAATTGAATTTATGCTACCAAAATGGTTGCCACTCAGCATTAGGTATGTTACTGCTTAGGAATGGCGCTGGTAATTTTGGAGGCTGGTAATTTGGGAGACGCCACTGGCTATTATCAACTAGTCATAGTAACTCCAGGGCATAATTTAGATATAGATACTAGGTAGGTCGGGACTTAACTTGGATTAGTATCAATAGATGACGCTAGGAGTTCATTACATCGCGCAAAGAAAGGTTTCGCCTTTTCTGTCTACTTATAAGACTTGCTTGACTTTGACTATGTAATTAACCTATTTATAAATAGTATAGAAGATAATAGTAAGTACTATTTTCCGAAACATACATTTCCGAAAAAATATACCTACATCCGTAACCGAAACCACTATTTATTCCAATATTCATATTCAGACCCGAAATGTCATATCTGTAAACATCCTTGATCTGGGGAAAATAATAAGTTTGTATGTTTATGTAGGTGTATGGAAAGATACAGTTTCAATATTGAGAGTATTTTGGTTGTTCGCAATATATCTGCCTACAATGGCTACACGTTACCAACATCATATGCACCATTGGTATAATGGTATGTTTATGCAGGAATGAAGGAACCTTTTTATGATGCATTTCTGCATTCTTAGCTTATTTATAAAATTTTTGACAATAGGGTAGTTGACTAATATCGATGTAGTAAAAAATATTGATACTTTACCCAAAATATTGGTAAATAAGAACCAATAGCCTAAATTTTCAGTTAAAAATATAACGTCTAGCTGGTTTTGTGAGCATTCAAAGTTTCATGGGCAAGTCCATTTTTAAAGTTTATAATATTATAAAAATAATTATATCATTGAACTACCCACACATTAAATACAAACTTTTATTATAAAACTATGTACATAAACGAAACATTTGATATAGCTACCAAACAAAATTTGCTAGACGCGCATACAAGATACCAGCGGGTGACGTCACATGTTGGTAGCCATTTGTATAGAGCGTTTTTGGGCCCGCGTAAAATATGTGCTCTTAAAGTTGTGATATCTCAGGTAATTCAAATCAGAATCAAATAATTCTTTCAACAATGTTTCTTTAATAGAGGGGTCTTTTGATTAAACACATAAAAAAAAAATAGTCAAGTACCCTATTGTGCCGTTCTTCTACCAAAAGTGAGTAATATGCTGGCTGATTAGGACTCTATATTTTCATTCATACACTCACAGGCACAATTAATCGGTCATAGCGAAATTTTCATACGAAAGTACCTACTCATTTCACGGTTTCATTATTTAAAAAGAAAAACGTTTTATTGCAAACATTTTTACGTAACATGACCCGTACATGGTGGTCTTTATTCAAGCATTTTAATTAACCATGGAGACATCCTGAAAATACTGAATTGTCAAAAAGATTAAAAAGTAAATCGGCTTTTCAGGTTCCATAGAACGTTGTATGGGACAAGAAGATCGATTTCCTACATACTTTTTTTATATTATTGGTCGAATTGGAAGGTTCCCTAGCCTGATTGAAATGGTTGACCAAACGACGAGCGTATACAGGTACAGTTACGTAAAACATGTTGACATAAAACATTTTACTTTTTTTATGTCATTATGAAACTGCAAAAGACGCAACAAAGATACTAGCAACAACTTTAACCCCCTTTCCCCCTACTTGGGCCTTTGGCACCCACTCACTCGACAAAACACAGCGCAGGCGCTGCTTCACACCGGTCTTCTGTGGGGCCCCGGTATCACTCCGGTCAAGCCCATTCATACCGAATCGTGGCTCTCCCACGGTTAAAAAAAATATGAATGATTCGTTCGTCAGCCACCTATCTATACTATTTATAGAGACAAATTCTATAGATAGATATCAACACACCTTATATACCTACAGCGAAACACTAGCGCGATGCAATCCACGCCCAGCGCCACCTCTTGGTAGACAATGGAACTACCTACTGTCCCGAAACAAAGTGAGGGCGGGCCACTAGTCACACAAATATTTTGTAAAATAAGTATTTATCAAATTTTCTAAGGAGCCAAATAAACTTTTATTCTATTCTATAAAAATGGACCATCTGATCGTTCTCTCTCTAAAGCAAAACTTCTCTTTCCAGAACAATGTCTCACAAATGGCTCATCTTCACATTCTCCTGGTTCGGCACCGCCAGCCTCCAGTACATCAACACGGGCGGCCCGGCTGCGGAGACGGTGCTGGAACCTCTGGACCCGTCGATACACTACCCCATGCCGCTGCCGTATGTGCACTACTTCAACCTGCCGCCGAGAGGCGAGGAGCCGTACCAGGGGGAAACGCATAGTTATCAACAGGTTTGGCAATAATAATCAGATACTATTGCGTGGCTGAAGTGGCAGTGGGCAGGGCACATTGCGAGGAGAACAGACGGCCGTTGGGGTGGAAAGGTCCTTGAGTGGAGGCCACGTGCAAGAGGCCGCAGCCGTGGCAGGCCTCCCACCAGGTGGACCGACGATCTGGTGAAGGTCGCGGGAGCCCATTGGATGCGGGTGGCACAGGACCGATCTGTGTGGAGAACTTTGGGGGAGGCCTATGTCCAGCAGTGGACGTCTATTGGCCGAAATGATGATGATGATGATGAGATACTATCAACTTCACCAACGCTCTGTTGGTCTAGTGGTTTAAGTAGGTACCGTGCCGGCGGGCCGGGAAAAAAAGCTCGGGTTTGTGATAACCAATCCGCATTAGGCAAGCGTGGTGATTAAGCCTAATCCTATCATAGTAGCGATGACATGATTTCTATGATGGAGGCCTATGCCCTGCAGTGGGACAGTATATTATAAGCAGATGATGATGATGATCCATACTAATCCATACTAATATTATAAATGCGAAAGTAACTCTGTCTGTCTGTCTGTTACTCTTTCACGCCAAAACTACTGAACGGATTTAAATGAAATTTGGTATACAGATGGTCTAGACCCTGAGAAAGGACATAGGCTACTTTTTATTGCGAAAAAAGGGTTGTAAGGTGTTAAAAGTGTGGTAAAAAGTTACTTTTCCACGCGGACGAAGTCGCGGGCGGCCGCTAGTAACAAATAAATGTGACAGCATCAGATTTAAATCAAGACTAACTTTAGACCACGTTTTTTATTATGAGGGCAAAACTTGCAAATATTTTTGCTTACAAATAGCTAGCCTACCTAGAAATAACAGCTAATTCCTGTACTAAGTATGAGTATGTACGTACTATTGAAATTAAAATGCCCATTTTTTAAAAGTAATTAAGCACAGATAAAAATTTTCAAGGCAAAAAATATTTCCATTTCAGTTCTACCAACCTAACGACCGAGAACAACCGCCAGATCTTCTAAGGAAGAGGCGGACTACCGAAGAGCAAGAGGAGGCCAGAACTAGGCGCTGGCTGCCCAACCTCGTGGACACAGACAAGACCATGTACTTCCGCACCGACGACAAGCTGGCGGGCAGCCCCTTCATCCTCAGCTTCTCTGGCGCCGTCGAAGACAACGCCACGGATATGAACATTATAGACCCAATGGATAAGAAGAACTTTAGCCCATGGGGAGGAAAACGGGCGAAGGCCAGCGTTGAGCACATGTGGTCTTGGAAGCGGTCCAACGGAATCCGCGAGCCCAGCATGCCGAAGCGAGTACGCTTCAGCCCTTGGGGCGGCAAGCGAGCAGGCCAAATGGTCTTCAAACCTGGCGCGAAAGGATCCAAGATCATCTTCTCAACATCAGTTCCTGAGCTCACGCGTATCGTGTCCAACTTCTCGCCGACAGGAGAACGATTCGATTTGGCTGGCTTCCAGTTCATACCGTCCTTGGATAAGCGGCATCCTATCAAGGTTCTGGCGCTCACCACTCAGGTAGACGACAAGACGTTAAGAGAAGCCCTGCCTTTTAAGACATTTTTAGAATCGTTACCTAAGATATTCAAGCCGGGACATCCGTACCTCGACGTGAATTTGAAGAAAGACGGGAAAAGGAAAGTGAAGTTTAGCGCGTGGGGAGGGAAGAGGTCACCACCTATCATCGGTCCCATCTGGACTCCCGCAACTCAGGACATCAAAGAGTCTACACTAAACACGATACTCCTCATCAGGAACAACCACGAGAACCAGCCGGACGCCGAAGCGACGAAGGCTGTGTAACTGGAGAAACCGACAATCCTCGCTTTTAGTTGAACGTAACTCCCGAACTTAGACGATAACTGTGAAACATAAAATGGTTGCTGTAACTACTAGATTTAGAATGATATTGGTGCCATAAGAGACTAATAAAAAACCTTAAAAAAATGTAAGTTCGAGAGTTACTGTTGGTCCTTGACGAAATTGGCTGGGTTCGTCATGGGCACTAGCGAACTGATTAAATATCGTATTGTTATTTATTATATTTCGTCGGCTTGGGCTTATTCCGTATGGGCAGTGGCGGGATTACACATTGCCGCCTGTAGGCTATTGGAATTTTGCCACCCCTACTGATTTTTGCAAATTCGATACCCTAGAATATGGTATGGTATAATGGTGGACCTAAATAAATAAATATACCTATTTACTAGTCCACAATATTTTTTATTTACTTTCTACTAAGTTATGATGAGTAAGGGTAGGAAACCTAAGGAAGAGTTACAATATATTTTTAAGGCAAACATCTAATTTTCGTCAAAATCGAGGTTTAGAGTTTCTAGGAAGGTGTATGATGAAAAATGTTCTGCTCTAGGCTATAGCCTACTTTAGGCTCTATGCTAAATCCGCCACTGGATTGGAGCAGCGATTTATCGCGAGAGATTTTACTAACGAATAAAAACGCTTTTAATTATCTTGCTGTAAAATATCCCACGATGACTTACTGCACGATGGAAGAGCTCTAGAAATAACTTGCATCAAATGTATCGAAAAGTAATATGTGGATACGTTATCCCTCTCGTTTTAACGTTACGTGCAAGCAAGAGGTAGATATATGAGATAAATGCAAGTTGAAACATGATGGTAATCTTAATATTGATGCAAGTAGAATGTGTCGAGACAAAGCTCAATTTCGTACTTTATGACTTGGACATAAAATACAAAATTGTAAATTAATCCTGAAGTATAAAAAGCTGACGATTTGTTATCTTATTTATGCTATCTTATTAGCAAGAATAATAAACAGTATTAAGTTACAACTGGCTTATTATTTGATGGTGAACAAAGATTTGGAAATAAAAATGTTATCCTTCGAAAATACATTTATTGTTCTTTTAGAGCTCAAAGTACACAACCCAGAATATAACATAACAATTTTCTAGTCTAATACTTCAATAAAATTTGTTTTCCCTTTGAAACTTGCTTTTGGGTCGTCCTAAAATTAGGTAAGTAAATCAACACAATATTAGTTACACTGGATCGGAAATATTACTCGCAAAATTTTTACTTCAATATTAATGTCAGCTTTAGGTGACTATCTGTATGTATCTATTTATTATTTTTTCTTTCATATCTTTAATTCAACACAATAATATAAATCTTGTGGAGCTACTGACCCTAACAAGCACTCAACACTTTTCTATCCTTTTAAGAACACTGACCTAATTTATAGACAACCCAATTAAAATAACTTTGACAATATCAAACAGAGGATGTGGTCTAAGTACAAAAATATCTGATAAATGCACGCACAGGAAGGAATATTCAGTAGAAAGTAGTAAATAGTCCATAGTTAATAGAAACACAGTGTAAGTCAAATATAATGGACTCATTTGGCGAACCAGCACAAAAACTCACATGCCAAACTAGAGAGCCTACAACTAAAAAAAATCATGCCCGAATTTTTATCCCCATCCCTTTTGGTTTCGTTGTAGGGCCTCAGGTGGCTGATTTTAATTAATCAATTTTTATTAGGGTATATTTCAAGATAGCTGAGCAGCATTTAAGAAAAACCCACCAATAAGATCACATATTTTTTTACAAATCTTTATCTTATTGGTCTGATAGAAAGTGCACTAATGTTGGCACACATTTGTGCATATTTGACCGATATCAAACAACAGTGAAATAGCAAAAATAATACTTAAAACAACGAAACACTGAATAAACACAACAGATTTATCACACAAATATTTGTCCAGAGTGGGATTTGAACCCATAACCTTTTTGGCCTATGAAGGCAGGTTCACTATCAAGGCGCCATCATCAAGCCAGCCAGTGTATAACATACTTATTGGTGGATTTTAGACTTCACTCAGTTACCCCTCACATTTATAGTAGAAAATCAGTCCATATTATGCTAGTTACTGACATATGAGTACAGATACAAAATAGCCATAGTATAATACTAAAACCAACTCTAGCTTATCTTCATCTGAGATTGCATAATAAAGGACTGGTTCAAATACAAAGATCAACTTCAGATCTGATCTAAGAAGTATAGTGGTACATAAACACAAAATAATTTGACACAGAAAACTGGCTGCCTACTTCGTAAGCTGAACATTTTACGCAAATTCAGACCTTAACTTTTTAAAATCAATGTAAGCTTGAACCAACTTTCTGTGTCTATTTAATTTGTGACATGTCATAAAAAATAGAATACTGCATTGTATTGTAAATTGTGTCCTTGTGTAAGAATACTTACTTATATAAATGCTGTAATGGGCTGGTTTTACCAAAGTTACATTACATTATTCTCACCAATGATAATAGCACATAACATTACTTGAGAAAATAATTTAAAGCGATCAAATTTTTATCCCATCTTTCACACGCTGTCTCTTGTCTGCAACTCGCAATGGTTTCGTTGTAGGGCCTCAGGTGGCTGATTTTAATTAATCAATTTTATTAGGGTATATTTCAAGATAGCTGAGCAGCATTTAAGAAAAATCCACCAATAAGATCACATAATTTTTTACAAATCTTTATCTTATTGGTCTGATAGAAAGTGCACTAATGTTGGCACACATTTGTGCATATTTGACTGATATCAAACAACAGTGAAATAGCAAAAATAATACTTTTAAATACATTAAACTACGAGACACTGAATAAAGCAACAGATTTATCACACAAATATTTGTCCAGAGTGGGATTTGAACCCACAACCTTTTTGGCCTATGGAGGCAGGGTCACTATCAAGGCGCCATCAAGCCAGCCAGTGTTATAACATACTTATTGGTGGATTTTAGACTTTACTCAGTTACCTCTCACATCTATAGTAGAAAATCAGCCATATTATGCTAGTTACTGACATATGAGTACAGATACAAAATAGCCATAGTATAATACTAAAACCAACTCTAGCTTATCTTCATCTGAGATTGCATAATAAAGGACTGGTTCAAATACAAAGATCAACTTCAGATCTGATCTAAGAAGTATAGTGGTACATAAACACAAAATAATTTGACACAGAAAACTGGCTGCCTAAGCTGAACAGTCTATGCACAGATTCAGACCTTAACTTTTCAATATCAATGTAAGCTTGAACCAACTTTCTGTGTCTATTTAATTTGTGACATGTCATAAAAAATAGAATACTGCATTGTATTGTAAATTGTGTCCTTGTGTAAGAATACTTACTTATATAAATGCTGTAATGGGCTGGTTTTACCAAAGTTAAATTACATTATTCTCACCAATGATAATAGCACATAACATTACTTGAGAAAATAATTTAAAGCGATCAAATTAGTATTTGATTTTGAAATGAACTCATCTTGATTATCTATCTACACTGGTAAACTTCTTTTGTTTTAAAGCCAAAGCAAATTTTATTGGGTATTCGGGCTGTTTTTACAAGTTCAATCAATCATTTAAGAAGATTATTAAAGATTGAGACAAATGGCCATGTACATATGGGCCAGCTGAATTTTGTTATTTATTTGAAACTAAATTCATAAAAAGTGCCTTTAACTGTGATAGATTCTCATTTCGCAAGCATGTCACTTTTCAAATTGTCATTTCAAAAAATACAGATATGCAAATATATTTTTAAATATTTGTGAATGTATGTAGATAATAAACTAAAGGATTTAAAAAATCTTAGATTATTAAATGCTGTTAAAAGTGCCTTTTTCTAATGTTTTAGAATGAACAAGAAAATAATGCATTATTCTTAATATGTATATTTTGGTATACAGATTTTAAATTTAACAAAAACAAAGACACAGTAAATTTAAGACTTAAAACTACTACACTAAAGAAACTTACACAGTCCTAAGAATAAGATGGAAGCCTGAATCAGTCTCCACCGGTTTACTTAGCTGCCCAACCTTCAATTTGTATGATTCCTCTTCAAACGCCTGCTGCATCTGGCCACGGCCAAACATTCCTAAGTCTCCGCCACGTTTTGCAGAGGAGCAGTCGGAGAATTTAGAAGCGATGTCCACAAATGTTGAATCTTTGTTAACAATTTGTTTACGGTAGCTTTTAATGATGTCTAAGGCCTCTTCTTTGCTCCTCGTGATTTTTTCCTCGCGCCACGACGAGGGGCGACGGCTCTCGGCGTGTTTCACTAGGATGTGGCTGCAGCGGATCTCGCCCGGGTCGGCGGGAGCCTCCGGCCTCTCCCACTGGGACTTCTTGGTGTAAGTATTAAGAAAGTAAGTCATACCAGTAGAACGGCTTGTCCGCATCTCCCATCCCTCAGGCAATGGACCGTCTTTGTCTTGAGACATTCTGGAATGGTTGTGGAATTTTGTGGAGTCACTTCACACGTCAATTTTACAAGAAAAACAAACTTATGATTGGACTATGAAAGTTGGTGTTAAACTCATTAATGTGTACTTTGAACCATTCATATGAATGAACGACTGTATACTATTGTTTAATTTTAAACTTTGTTCACCATTACGCTCGAAATAAAGTCAATTTTTAAGTGAATACAGCAAAAAGTTAACCTAAAGAATTTGAACTAAACTTTCTAGATAAAAGTAGCATATATTCGATTAAACCTTACCTTATATCTCAGAGACCAGGTTCAGCAGAAGTTATTCTTGTTATTTAATCAGATCCTTACGAGTAAAACACGATAAATTCACTTGAATTCTTGAAAATACACAAAATAGGGGGCCGCTTCCCCCTAACGTGACGACGCTGCTTGACAGATGCTAGTGTTGTACTACTGCTGTAGTAGTATAAAATAGTAACGTCGAAAACATTCAATTGAAAACGTAATAAACTTTGAAATTAGTTATATTCGTCAATTCACATGATTTCATATTTTATTTTAATCCAATTGATTTATTTTGGTATGGTAACAAATAAAAAGATACGAAAACGAATGAAATTGATAGGAAATTATGACAAAGAGTTAATGTTCAATTGATATAGTGAGAGAATATTTCAATTGAAATACGCTTTTGCTGCCATCTGTTTAATACATTAAAAACTTTTACACCGCAAAGGTGGGATTTATAACTAAGCTAATAACTTCTTTTCAATGCATTATAATAGATGGCGCTCTGCAAAGAAACCGCCTATAGCGCCATCTTTTAGTTTATACTCATACTAATACTTTTTCAGGAAAAAGAAAAAGTCAACTTTATATTAATATACGGGATAGAGGTCGTTGTAGAAAGAAACCAGTCAGTTCAGTTCTTTACATTATAACAAGTAAACTTACTTATTGCAATTATTGTTTTTGTCCTTCGTTCCTCATAGATACCTTATAAATACCTAATGATAGCTAGTATTTAATACTAATTTCCAAAGCTTTAATAATATTGAAAATAACGATTAATTCATTGGGTAACTCCGTGATATCCCATAGTACTTAACTAATTTAACAACCCCGGTGTTAAAACGCTAATTTGAAAACGCGCAAGACAATTTAAAAATTTAGATAGTTCCGTCATGTAACAATCAAATTTTGATTGTGTCTTGTTAATTTCGTAGGTATGGGGAGTAGAAAATATTTTCGACGAATTTTCAAAGGTCGTAGAACAAAAATTTTTTCAGAATGGTTGGTAGATGACATGGTTATAGGGATGTAAATGTTCACAGATACACCCTGTAACTACAGATACTAAGATATCGAATTTTGCAAAGACCATTGAAGTCCAATTAGAGATTTCATTTCATATTCGTCCATAGAAAATTCCAATTCAACTTTAATGTCGAGTGCAGCAGAATTATAATAGGGGTGGCAAAATTCCAATAGAAAACGTGTATCTAAATCTGCCACTATTAGTTGACAGGTATCATCGTCCCGTTTCAATTACCTCTATTTACTATCGGTTAACTAATCGCAACTTCGCTCGATACGTTCAACATAGCTAGACTGATGGAGAGCTGCATAATGTCGGTATTTGCCGTTTGCCAAGATTGAGTTTGTGCTGATTTAGTTTGCACTGCCTGATGGGATGCCGATCTGTGTACAGACTTACGAGATACTGATGGATGTCTGATACATCAACGATTGACAAAGGTCAAAAGGTACTTGGGTTATTCTTCAAGATCATACTCATTAACTAACTTAGACTTAAGTACGACAGTCCTCGAATACAATTTACACCATAAATATTACATTCAATAGCTAAAAAAGTAAGTGAAAGTATCAGCCTGTATAACTTACCCACTGCAGGGCAAAGGCCTCTAACGTAGAAAACAAGTCATTGCTCTATGATGGGATTAGGCTTAATTATTTGTCAAGCTTGTCTAATCAGCGGATCAGTGATCACAAACCCGAGTTATGTCCGAAAAATTTCCGGGTCAAGCAATAGTATGTAATGACATAGCTCGAGTTCGTGATCATCAATCCGCATTAGGCAAACTTGGTGATTAACCACTAAAGCTGCCATCATTCTACCTACTTATATGAAGACATCGGATTAAAATATCTTCTTCTCTTCTCTTCTTCTTTAGCCTGTTTCAACTATTTTAGTGTAGGCCTCCTGCAGCATTTTCCATGTCTTCCGGCATTGCGCTCTTTGCATCCAGTTTGAGCCAGCCACTGTTTTCACGTCGTCCTTCCAGCGCATCTGAGGTCTTCCTTGAGGGCGTTTATTTCCCCACGGTTTCCACTCGAGAAGACGCTTACACCACGATGCCTCATTGCGGGCGACGTGTCCTGCCCACCTCCACTTTAATATATAATTATTTACGGATTGAAATATATTTTTCAACAAATACTTGCCTAACGCCCGGTATCTCGGGTTCGGTTCCTAGGACGAGCAAAATTATGATTCTAATTGTACCACAGCTTTTACTAGACTTTATGCATTTAATTGACCAAAACCAACGCAATCTAGAAGTTTCCTTCCTAATAATACATTTGTACTTACTCAAATATCTTCCACTTTAGGTAGTATTAAATACTTACCACGAGGCAAACAAAATTCCCAAGGACCAAGAATATTTTAAGATGGTCGCAGCGACCTTTCACTAATGGAAATGGAATCTTAAAAATATTTAAACAGGGATCGAAAGTATGGACGAATGCTTACTTTACTTATTAAAAAAATGGTCAAGTATGAGCTGGACTCACCCATGTGGGGTTCCGTAGTAGCAAGTAACATTTGTTTTCGAATTTGAATTCATTCAATGTAAGGTAAATTCCTAAATCTTGTTCAAACTCTCAACAATTAAAACAATAATTATTAAGTACAACATAAGTTTTGATGACCTACATATCCATAGGGTTTAATGAAAAAAAAAAACAATTGAGTTTCAGACCTAAGTAAGTGGAACCCCCTAAATTTTTTTAAATTATGTTTGTATGACAATCTTAATGCGGTTCACAAAATACTTACGTCTACTTTAATGCATCAAGAAAGTCATGAAATTAATTGATGGCGCCACTGTGCCGCATACGTCATATAATAAGGTAGGTATTTATAGCCCCATTAGTTATAATACTACGAGTACCTATGGAACGCCGTAATAGTTCATAAAGAATAAATTTCACGACAAAGAGCATTGCATATTCAAACATAGTTCTGTAGTTTCGGAAGAAAGTAGCTATCGCATACGGACGGACAAATTAATAGTTAAGTAGCACACAAAACAGAGGTATAAAACTTAAAACTAGTTATAACGAATCTATAAGGGGTTCGTTCTTTGGCTACGGAACCCTAAAAAAGCAATGTCCCTGTTTTGAACGATCGATTACGATATTGAGGCATTAGATTACTCGAAATGTCGTGATTTTTATAACCTTTTGTAGGCAGAATTGAATCTGGTGGTATTTTTATCTCTGTGTCAAGTGACAGACGAGCAGACGGATCACCTGATGGTAAGCGATGGCCGCCGCCCAAAGACACATGCTAAATAGCTCATAATGAAGATAGGCCCTTTTTATATGATAGGTAGCAGACGAGCAGGCGGATCACCTGATGGTAAGCAATCGCCCATGGACGCCTGCAACACCAGTGGAGTCACAAGTGCCAACCTTTTATTTCCTTCCCCGGGTGGGCCTCCGGTACCCTCACTCACTCGACGAAACACAACAAAGGGACTGCTTCACGCCGGCTTTCTGTGAGGCAGTGGTATCACTCCGGTCATGCCGGCCCATTCATGCCGTAGCGTGGCTCTTCCACGGTTAGTATCTAGTCGTACTTATTATATTTACAGATATCACAACACACAGATAGATACAGATAGTTATAATCCGAGGCAAGAAAGTGTAGTTATCACCTTGAGTGCGCAGAAACCAATTTGATAGAAAGTCTTCTTTTGTAAAAATCACTTGTAAAAAAGAAGACTTTCTATCAAAATTGGTTTCTGCGCACTCAAGGTCATAACTACACTTTCTTGCCTCGGACTATATGATCTTACTCCTAAATAGATCATAATGAAGATATGTCCTTCTTAATCGATGGACCAATCCTACCGGAGCGGGTTCGCTTCAATCACTCAGCTGGTATGCAGATGCACTGCCGATGCATAAATGGCCTACTAATGCACTCGGCTCCTCCATTGATTGCTGTGTGACACAGGAGGGAACCAAACTCGCCTAACCTTGAGATACAAACAGACATATCTGGATCCTACAATCTGTTAATTTTGCTCAATTGATATTTTAGAATTGGTGTTTGACAATGAAATGAGAATAGTTTTTTTTCATAATATAGGAAGGAAAACAAGCAAGCGGGTCACCTGATGGTAAATGAACTCCGCCGCCCATGGACATCAGCTACACCAGAAGGAGTGTGGATGCGTTGCAGGCCTTTTAGGAAGGTATAGGCTCGTTTCTTGAATGAGATTGAGGGAATGTAAAAGATTTGCCATTAACAAAGATTGGATTCGGTGCAACTATTTGATTTCCACTACCTAAGGCCGTGAATTAAATAGCTTTTTGCAACAATGTTTTTAACAAAAATTAAATACCTACTTAAACTTTTGATCCCGGGATTCCGGGTACAGTCGAGTTCAAAAATATGTATAGGTACACTTTAGGACCTTGTCACAATACATATTTATAAGAAAGTGGAAGTCGTTTTCTTATACATATGTATGTACTGTGACAAGGTCCTAAAGTGTATACATATTTTGAACTTGACTGTACCTATATACATACCTACTACTTATGTATTACAAGAAATCACAAGTATCAAAAATAGTTTTGAACCCTACTCCGATCTTTGGAAATTAACTAGTACTTAGTAGGTAGAAATAAGTAAAATTAAGGGAATCGCAGCCATGAATGACGATTTTTGGTATTTTTCCCATAATAAAACTTACATCTACTTAATTACTATCAGGCATAATGCGGTGTAGGTACCTAATCAGAATAGTCCTCAATATAAAAAAACAGTAGTTTTTTCTCAATGTTTAATAGTCTGTTGTGCAATCTGCAAGGCAGTTAAATTTTTCGTAAACATTTGTTTACCATTACCAAAGCAGATGTTATCAGCCGAGTAACAAACTTATAATGGCCATTTTGAACCGCTTTTGTTTCGAACGACTTTAAAATTCGCGTAAAACTTTTTGACATTTCTTATCTGCCATCTTTACCTACGTTCGGTTGTTTTTACCGTACTAGAGTAACTGGAAAATAAAATAGGTAAGTACTTAGGTAGATAAGTAAATTTTAATCACCTTGGATCATACAGCAATTGCTTCAATGTCAAATGTCAAAAGCGAGCATATTCCTTCTTAAAAGGTCGGCAGCGCATTTGCGACTCCTCTGGTGTTGCGGGTGTACATGGGCGGCGGTAATCACTTACCATCAGGTGATCCGTCTGTTCGTATGCCCCCTATCTCATAAAAAAAAAATGACCAATGGGATCAGACTTGTCTTCCAGGTTTTGAACTTGGTTTCAAGCGCCTAAAGCTACATGTTACGACAATTTAGTTACATTAACCTCATTTGTAACTTACTGTAATGTCCGTATCGTTTATAGTTCGCAATAAAACAAGTTTCAGTGTTAATTAAACTTTGGTAATGCGTAAATAAAGATGCTTGATCCCTTTGTATGACGTGGGAAGTAATTTTACACGAGAATTTGACATCCCTTCATTTGTCACCAGGGGCTTCGTGGGTTTCGGCCCTCTGGGGCAAAAGACCATATTGCTTTCCTTACAGTTTATTTTTCTTGTCAAATGATGAACCCTAGACAGTATTGATGCCATCGTCTTTTCTTCCTGGACTGTCCCCCTAAGAGTTTGACTTTGCTCAGAAAGATTTTGCCCCCTAAAATGCCGCCCTGGATGGCAATTTTTGGACCGCCCCCGCACCCACTATGCTACTGGTTGTCATCTATACATCTGCAAACATTTACATCCCTTTAACTCTACCAACCCTTCTGAACAACATTAAATCGATACCTTAAATCTCAAAGGGCGTAATCACCAAATCATCACTTTTCAGGAGAGCCGAAACAAAAAAAAAATCTAAGAATTAAATTCATAACTTTTAAACTAATAATGCCATATAAATGAAATTTGGATGTAATTATCGAGTATCGAGAGCTTTATAACACAGTTATATGGTATTCAAAATACAACCAATGTTTGCCAAACTGATTTGTGATTACGCCAAAAAAATATTGACAACTTGGCATTTACGACCTAAAAAAAAGGCTGTTCTGCAATAAGTTATGGTATAATGGCGTTTACGACTTGAAAAAAAGGCTATTCTGCTCTATGCTATGGTGTAACAGCCTAGTTAACTTATAGAAAATGCATTTTAAAAAGCTATTTTCGGTTTTTTATAAGTAAAAACACTTCGAGGAAGATACAAATTAAGAGACAAATACGGGTCGTTTCATTATTACAAAATTTATAGCAAGTACAGAAATTGAAACGATTTTATGATTTCAATTATACAAACGCAATCATTTTAGTTTGAAATTCAAACGAAAGTTATTGATTTCTATAATTTTGTTTTGTTTTTAAATTAGTATAAACAATATCTGCATCGACAGGACTTTTACTTAGAGCTTAAATTTTAATAAGTCTTCTACCAGTACTGTGCAAAGAAGTAAAACAAACGTTTATTTTTAAAAATGTTAAAGCTAGGATTGATCTACATAAGATTTAAGCGCTAGCAAAACTCCGCCACTTTGTTATGTTTCAGGTTTTGCGTGCTATTAACAATCTTTAATAGGAGTACTGTTGGCAAAAGAAATAAAAGACGTCAACTTCACTATATTAACAAGAATATTAATCACAGAACATCGATACAATTCGAGTTCGACGAGGGGAAATGAGTGGTATATTCTGCTCATTTTCGTATTTCCTCATTTTCGTCTAGGATACTGACACTAGAGTCATTATTCTTACGTATGGGTAGTAAAAGTACTTGCTAATTGCATGTCTGAGCGTTTTTATTTTAGAATTTATAGAAACCGGACTAAACGCGATATTCATTATGCAGTATTACTACCACTTACTTTATTTATTTGTGTTAAATTCTTAAAGTAACTCGAGTCGTAAACGCCACTGTTACACATATCTGTCCTATACGCCTCATTCGATAGTCAGTATTTTTCACATCATTATAATTTTAACTGGTGTATCGACCGAAACCTTAATAATGAATTTTTTAAAGGCATTTACTACTAAAATTCTTGCATTATCGACGGTAAACACGTGGGCTGTAATCACCACTTTTTTGCGAATTTTAAAACTTTGATAATACAGATCGATAGAGAAAAAAAAATGGAGTAAGATAGCATTCAAAAGTCATTTTGGCCAAAATGGTGATTACGCCCTTTGAGATTTAAGGTATCGAAATGTTCTATGACTTATGAAAATTCGAATAAAAAAAATAACTTTCCATACTAAGCCAGTTTGGTCACGTGAATTTGTCTCACTACATTTTGTATGGTCAGCTCCAAAAAATTTCCACAAATTTCTTAAAGTCGTAGAACAAATGTTGTTCAATATGGTTTGTACAAAAAGACGTGGTTAAAGCAATGCAATACTTAGGTAAATGTTCATATCTATCGTCAGTCTGGCCACTGTTGGTATAGAGCCTCATTTAAAACGCTTTGAATTACACACTTTGTACGCAATCGGGAATCCCACGCTGAGATGATGACGAAGGTAAATCAAAACGGAATAAAATTGGCAACTGCATTTATTATTTCCATTTTATTTTTAAGTATATTACACTGTTACATTTTGCCAGCCTCAACAAAATGCAAAGATTTCAAGTTTATTTTAATTACAATTAGATATTCCTTTATTCTAAATTAACATTGATATATTAAGGTATTAAGTACTGCATTTTTAGGTTATAGGTAATTGATGCCTAAAGTAAACTCATATTTTTATACAATTTGAAAATTTTCTCCATAAATCTATCTACTGACATTATAGTTATTAACATTTTTATAATACTTTAGCCATCAACAATGAGACAAATATTAACACCAATTAGAGATATTTAGAAAAATCTATAAAATATTCTTTAGTTAAAAACAATAGTTTATCGAATAAAAATAAATTATTTTACATAGATCTCAGATTAACTAGATTATATTATTTTTACCTAACAGACACATGCGATAGCATTTTCCCCTTTTTACTACTTATAGATTTTTTTAGTTAAAGGTAAGCTACTACCAAGAACATAATAAATAATAAATGACATTTAGAAATAAAGTACCTAAATTAATATAACGTAAGATAATTAATAAATAATAATTTAATTTAAAGTCGGTTGTTTAATTGACCATTTTGTGTATAGGAAGATAAATAAAGGTTACCTAATAACAGATAATCTAAATAATATTAGAATTAAAAATAAAATAAACAAAAATATACAAAATTGCTAAGTACCTAGGTATTTTGTTAGTTAGGCCTTTTCAGTATACTAACAAACCCTAGCAATTTAATTTGCATTTAATATAATTAATTGAAAAAAAAAACTAAAAAAGAACAAAAATATAAGTAACAATTTTTTTAAGTATTTTTACATCTAGCACATATAGGTAGGTGCATCGGCTGATAAAAAGATATAAGTAGCTAAGTACGCATTGTTAAAGAAAATCTCTACAAAAATAAATACTCAAGTCTTTAAAGAAATGTAAAAAATATTATTTATTTTCATTTATTGAAACGTAGCTAAGTGATACATACAGTAGTGATACATCTTCTATACTATTCATAAAGAGATAACTTCTATAGACACGACAAGGCTTATAGGTAAACCGAAAACACGAAACGCTTGCGCGATGTAATTGGACACAGCGCCATCTATTGGTTAATTTCTGAATTACGGATCCCGAAGCGAAGTGATGGCGGCCATCTTGTATAAAGCCCTAAGTTGATGATGAGTTACCAAATACATGTATCCTAAGGGAAAATGCTATACAGTATGGTCAGGGTATGACTAGAAGTGACGCAACGGCACCGAACGCTAGAATAAGCCTTTCTCATAATGTTGGCGGTAGTCCCTTGTCTTAAAGTACCTAGGATATGTTCACGGATGAAGTCTAGAAGGTTCGGCGGCTTCGGCGATTTTACTCTGATGATTCGTTGTCGTATGCCGGACTCGATTCTGGAAAAGAAAGAGAAGATTCACATCATCATCATAATTAGACTGGATGGCCCATTTGGCAGTGACCCTGCCTTACTTATACGCCAAAGGTCGTTCGATCCCCACCCTGGACAAACATTCGTGTGATGAACACTTTGCTTTTCTGTGTCTGGGTGTAATATAATAGTTATTATGTAAGTATTTTATTTGCGTTTCTTCTGTTGTCTGATACCTATACCAACACAAGACGTGCTTAAGCTACTTAGTACGGACTCACGGAGCCAGGTCAATGTATGAGATGTTGTGAGAATTTATCTATGTATATTCATTTCAGCCAATAGACATCCACTGCTGGACATAGGACTCTCCCAATGTTCTCCACACAGATCGGTCCTGCCTGTGCCGCCTTCGTCCAAGGAATTCCCGCGACCCTCACTAGATCGTCGGTCCACCTTGTGGGGGGCCTGCCATGGCTGCGACTTCCTGTATGCGGCCTCTAAGTATGAATAAATAAATTCATATGAAGAGCAGTTAAATAGGTACCTACCTAACTATTTCACCGTTCTGAAATAAGCAAGAGCTACCTTCAACACAAACAAATGTGGATATTAAGGGCCCTTCGGAAAAGTTATGTTATCTCTGCTAACATAAATTCTATGGACACGAGAAAGAAATACAAGAAGAGAAAACCCTTTTCTATGAAATAGTTACCCGTATCATGCAATATAATATCCGGATAAATAATAGTACCTAAGTGTACTAAATACGACTGATGTGCGGTCTGTTGTAAGTATCAGTACTATCTTAAGAGTGCTTGTACGGTTCAGTAGAGCCGCCAATTTATTTTAATTAATTGTACCTACTCACGATGTGCCAAGAAAGTTTTATAAATGGACTTTTAGGTAACTCAATTCACACCCGAAATATAAATATAATTAAATAATTTAAAACTAAGCTAATAAAATTAAATTTCATTTTTAATTAATATTTAAAACATGTGTTATTTTGTCGGTTTAGCGTAGGTTCGATTCTTTAAAAATATTATGTTTGTTGATGATATAATTTTGGGTATTTGTGTTCGTGGTACCTTCATTGTTCCTAGTTTCATGTTACAAGAGAAAACGTTAGTTTAGTACATCTCAATTTAAAATTAATTCATTAATTTAACCTCAAAATGTTTTAAAACTAGCCAATCTACTAAGTTTGTATCATAAAACAACTGCCATTTTGGTACAGACTTCTCTTTTTCAACGGGTATCAGCTATCGATCTTTAAGCAGGTGTCCTTTATAAGGGGTATTAACTTTTCCCTCTGTAAATACATAAGCTAAGTGGGGACTTTTGAAGCAAACTTGGACTGGAGGGGAACATTTGGGGACTTTCGGCTTCGATTGGGATGTTTTGATTCAGTTGATATTTGGGACGGATCATTTGGCTTGCATTTCTCGATTGGCTTAGGAAAGGAATTTGATGAGTTATCTGTTATGAGTAGGTAAATAAAATATATTTTATTAATGTGATGGGTGGCAGACGAGCAGACGGATGGTACCTAAGCGATTGTCGCCGCCCATAGACACCTGTAACACCAGTAAAGTGACAAGCGCACTGCCAATCTTTTAACCTTCTTTACCCCCAATTGGGCCTCCGGTAACCTCACTCACTCAACGAAACACAGCGCAGGCGCTGCTTCACATCGGTCTTCTGGGAGGCCATGGTATCACTCCGATTGAACCGCCCCATTTATGCCAAAGCGTGGCTTTCCCTCGATTCCTACGTAGGTTTGGTACCTATACCGTAAGCTAATTTTGTAATAATTTTTCGCCCTTGTCGCCCTGTACATCACGCCGACCCTACTCTCATTAGATTTAATTAGTGATACAACAATACATACCGCTGAGCCACTTTTTGCCGCGCATGCCGACGAAGCCCATCTGCGCCTTTCTCTTCGGCCACGGGTCCGTTGGGGCCGAGCAAAAACCTGATCTCCTTGCGCACTGTTCTTCAAGTCTTTCTTGCCACGGACCCCGATGAATTTGCCCCTGAACGACAGGTCGTACGGACGCTTGATCTGAACCGACTTCTTCCCACGAACGCCGAAGAACTGGTGAATATTTGCCGCGCGTTTGTCTAGCTCATTTGAAACCCTTTCGTTGGATAACTCGTTGTCAGTTTCTTGAGCCAATTCTGGGGCACTCTCCAGTGTGTTTGATTTTCCCATCTTCTCCAAGTATTTGAACAGTATCTCGTTCAGGATCGGAAACTCTTGACTGTTATAGTTCTTCAATTCATCACTTGAAGCGTAATCTATTTGACCAATCAGAGAGCCTCCCCTCTTAGGCACATACTCGGAGCCCTCAGGGTCGAATATGGAAGGGAGATAGGTTTCTTTCTTTCCTCTCATTCCCACGAAGCCCATGGGCACTCGCTTCTCCTCTGGATCTTCTAATAACTCAAATATACTTTTTTTCCCTTTCACACCTACAAAGAATTGTGGCTTTCGTTTGTAGAACTGTTCTGTAGGTTCCTCGAATTTCTTTCCTCTCATGCCGACGAATCCCTGAGGGACTCGTTTCTCCATCTCTTGGGCTGAGACGGCGTATATGAGTTGGATGGTGAACAGGAGAAGGCAGGTTCTTGACGTGATCATGGTGACTGGAGATCTGGAACAAGAGAGTTGGGTGTAAGTATTTGGACACTAAAGTTTTTATACATTTGTCATGGAATGATAGCACAGCGTCGCAGAGAAACGGCGCCTGCGCGGTTTTGGTTTTGCCGAGTGTGGGTACCGGAGGCCTAATTTGGGGCAAGGGAAAAAGGTTGTTAAGCAAGCAGTGATTCATCTGCTCGAGTGCCACGTACCGCTACAGTACTGTTGTTATTTGGATTTGCTGTCGTATCCAATGTATTGTTAATTATCTATAGATTTAAAAATGCATAAGTTTTCGGAAAAGTAAACTGTTTCCCGTTTAAAGGCATAGGTTTAGAATTAGTAGCTTAGAATATTTTCTGTTTGGCGTATTTTTTTGCGCGTATACGATCATTTTAACATACGGGCTTACGCGCCTTAATAACGCACTTCAAAAAACCTCTCATCAGCAACCTACGCTCGTCCACTGCTGGACATAGGTCTCCCCCAATGCACGCCACCGCTCCCGATTTTCGGCCACTCTCATCCAGCTCACTCCAGCCAGCCTTCGAATGTCGTCATCCCATCTTGTAGCAGGGCGTCCAACACTAGGTTTGCCGAGTCGCGGACCCCACTCAAAAAACCTAACGCGCCTTTATAACCGTATTCACGTGAACCGAAATATCTGATTGCCATGACGCTTCCATGGCAGCGTTTCTTTGTTTTTGTTTACGAAGAGCGTCAACGCTCACGCAAAAAATAAGCGTATACGCGCGTATAAAACCGCTTGTAAAAACGACGTTTTTTTTACAGTATTACCCTAACATTAGAAAACCGGCGTGAAGCAGCCCCTGTGCTGTGTTTCGCCGAGTGCGTGAGGGTACCGGAGGCCCACTCGGGGGGGGGGGGATAAAAGGTTGGCAGCGCACTTGTAACTCCACTGGTGTTGCAAGTGTCCTTGGGCGGCGGCAATTGCTTACCATCAGGTGATCCGCCTGCTCGCCTGCTACCTATCACATAAAAAAAATAAAAAAAGGATATTTATATTTTTTTTGGGACTTAAGTATTTAAGTACCTACAGTCAGCCACACATCGGGTTACCGAACCTGTCAAATTCCTCAATTGATATTCAACCAAAAGTTTATGACAGTAAGATGAGAGTCGATTGAAGATTTGACAGTTTTTATATACTTTGATGTGTGGACTGTACGTACCTACCTGGAATATTCATTGAACTAAAATAATCTCATTAGTAATTAATTAAAATAATCAGTATCAATACTGAATCTTTTCTTGTAACATTGAAAACTACTTAATTTAAAATATCATTAATTTATCGATCGTAAGTATAGTCCGAGGCAAGAAAGTGTAGTTATGACCTTGAGTGCGCAGAAACCAATTTTGATAGAAAGTCTTCTTCTTTACAAGTGCGCAAAATAACGGCCATCGCTATACTTTCGTGCCTCCAGCTATACCTATTGTAAGTGCAATAGTAAACTATCGACTGGGAAATTGGCCCAATTCGATTGATAATGCCATTACTACTTTTAGTATTGTGGATCTAATTTTTAATTTACTAGTGGCCCGCCCTCTCTTCGTTTCGGTGCTTAGTCTTTCTATAAGTTCCAATTATTGCCGATAGAGAGAGCTGGGTGTCGCTTGCATCGCGGAAGGGTTTTGTTTTTTCGGGTGACATGTAAGCCTTGTGTCTACAGAAGTTGTCTTTTTATAAATACATAGTATAATATAGTATAGGAAAAAGAAGAAGAAGAAATAGTGAATAATCTGAAGCTGACTACGAGTCACATCTCTTCAACAAACGTCAAATATCTGCTGCGATTGGGCTCAAGATATTACCATATTACTGTATGGTACTGGGTAAATTGTAAATTGAAACAAATGTCATTTCATTTTGTTCCTTTTCATTCCATAAGGAAAACTTTGTAAGCCTCTTCGAAGCAGGAGTTTGCAGAAGTTAGATGTGACGAAATCAATCAACCCGAATCACTTAGAAATCAAAGAGTACAATTTTTCTTGTTACAAATGAAAAACGTGTTTATTTTTAAATTATATGCAAGGCAAGGATGTATAGGCTGATACATAGGTACTTTTTATTTCGTGAAATATATGTTACTGTAAAAGCTCGAACTACGGTAAATGTTAATATTTAAGTGTAAGTCTTAGGATTAACCAAGATGAGTTGGTAACCTAACCTAAGCGGTTAAACAGTGACAGTAAGTGTTAAATTTTGAAATTTTTTTGGCCAGTCGTATATTTTCCCTGCTACGAAAATGTGAGCAAATTCTAACTGTATGGCACACTTGTTAGTCTAAAAAATTGTTTTTAGGGTTCCGTAGCCAAATGGCAAATAGTGGAACCCTTATAGATTCGTCAAGTCTGTCTGTCCGTCTATATTTATCGACATTTACCAACTCATATCAGTAAATCCTAAGAATACACTTAAATCTAAAGATTTATCTAAAGTTCGAGCTTTTACAGTATACAAACAAACATACACAAACAAATATACCAAAAAGGCGACTGTAATCGTAGTCGCATCATATTTTTTCATTTATTATATTCATTTGGTTATAATAGTTACCTAAGTATTATTTAACAATAGTTCGACATAATTATCAATCAACACCGTTTAAACCAGTGTTCCCAATCGTCATTCGTCATTAAAATCATTTGAAACTGTCATTGCTGTATTTAGAAATAATTTCAGTGGTCAGCGGCTACGCTGGAAAACATGCGGCTAGCCGTAATCGCAGGCGACCGCAGTGATTATAGTGGGGGAACTTCTGTGGGGGACTGTTCAATCAAAATGCGTACTGGTGTCTAATCAGAGAACGGCGTGTACTTACATAAACATACAATCCCATCAAAAACAATACTTGTCAAAAACTAGTATCGCAACTACCGTCACAGAATACTTAATAGTTGCTACCGTAAAAAGTGGTGAGATCCATGTTTTGCCAAGTCGGTTATTCATTTATTGACTTGGCAATCACACAATATATCTCACAAGTAATGCATTAAATTGATGTTTAATGTGATTGCCAACTACCCATGTAGGTACTCCCGGATGTTTGATTCCGAATAATTGATTTAATTTAATTTCCTGCCTCTTTTTGGTTCAGGGAAATATTCATTATTAATCCGAGCCTTAGCTTGAGCGGTCAGAAGTACGTTTTCCGATTTCCTTTGGGATTTAGAGAGGAAACAGTGGTTTAGTAAAGATCTTAAAAGCATGCTTTCTTGTAAAGTCAGCCACACTGATGTGTTACCACAACCTGTCAAACTTCCTCAATTGATATTCAACCTTGTGTGTTTGACAGTAAGATGAGAATCGATCGAATTAATTTGACAGTTTTGTATAATTTGACGTGTGGTTGTACATTTTTTTATGTGATAGAGCTGATAGACGAGCATACGGATCACCTGATGGTAAGCGATTACCACCGCCTATAGACACCTGCAACACTAGTAGAGTCACAAGTTCACTGCCAACCTTTAACCCCTCTTTCCCCTAATTGGGCCTCCGGTACCCTCATCACTCGGCGAAACCCAGCGCAGGCGTTGCTTCACGCCGGTCTTCTGTGAGGCCGTGGTATCACTCCGGTCGAGCCGGCCCATTCATGCCGAAGCTTGGCTCTCCAACGGTTAAATTACAACTGTGTGTGTGCGTGTGCGGTGTCCGAAACCACGTGGAAAGAAAACCGCTCAAAAGTTTAAAGCACAATAATTATAGTGATGGGACTTGAATTGAAAAAATACACTTGAGTGGATTCGAATCGAAACAACAATGCCTAACAATTGGAGTTAGCTTTTCGAATCAACGACGATTCAAATGGATAGAATGACTCGAATCAATTATGATTCGAATGCAAAATTCTGATTCGAATCGATATTTTACCTCGAATCAAGATAAATACCGACGAACAGACGGATCACCTGATGGTAGCCGCCGCGAGTACCGCTGCCCGTGGACATCCGCAACACCAAGAGTCACAAGTTTTACCAAATAAAAAATAATAATTTAATGTGTTAGGTAAGCTACCCAATCAATAAACAAAACATTTCCTTCGATTTTCTTTGGAGTGAGGGTCCACGCATTACAACTGCCCCTACCCAAACTACTACGAGTACAATTAATAAAAAATATTTTTTCTGTGTTACTACCGATCAAGACCGCTCAGCCAAGAGAAGAATAAGAAGGAGGGTACCAGAGGCCCAATTGGGGAAAGGGGGGGTTAAAGGTCGGTAGCGCTTGTGTGTGTAGAGTCACAAGACTCTAATGGTGTTGCAGGTGTCTACAGGCAGCGGCAATCACTTACCCATCAGTTGACCCGTCTGCTCGTCTTCCACTTATCACATAAAAACATCGACTCAGTAAGAGCCGGCCCACACTACGCGTTTTAAACGCGCGTTTTACAGGCGTTTTGTAGTTCATTGCTGTTTAGTTAGAAGCTCTGTAAATAATGGCTAGAATCTTTCCAGCAATGAACTACAAACCGCGCAGTCGAACCGCGCGGTTTCCGCCGTGTCTGAACCAGGGCTGAGTCCCTGATCCGTCTGCCCATTGGTCTCCTAACTATCACTAAAAAAAATTCGAGTCAGAATTCAAGTCCCTCACTGTCACTTAGCGGCCCAATAACTCTCAATTAGGTACCTTGGGCAAGGCAGGCTGCGCGCGCGGCGTCCGGGCGACCGCGGCCATTAGCGTAAGTGGCGCGGATGTATTGCATTACGCTGCATGTCGCGGGGGTAATGCGGATGTGGCTGCGTTTTCATATTTCTTTTATATAGGTACTTAACTGGCATTTTTTTTTACCCCCGTTTTTATCCAAATTCTCAACCTGATTTGATAGTAAGCAAAATGAGAGTCCATGTTGCGTGATGGCACGGAATCACATGCGTTGGCACTGCGATACTGGCCCTTTACATGCTTAACGGTTCTTTTAAACATCATAGCGGATAAACGAGCGAACGGCTCACCTCATGGTAAGGGATGGCCGCCGTACATACTCGTAGATTTTAACCCTTTTTCCCTAATTGGACCTCCTGTACCCTCACTCGCTCGGTAGGTAAGTATTATGTATCGAAGTAACAATTCGAGAGGTTGGTAGCGCTCTTGTGACTCTACTGGTGTTGCGGGCGGCAGCAATCGCTTACCCATCGGGTGATCCGTCTGCTCGTCTGCCTACACATAAAAAACTCGAGTCAGTTAGAATTGGAGTCCCCTCACTGTCACTTAGCGGCCCAATAACTCTCAATTACCTTGGGCAAGGCAGGCTGCGCGCGCGGCGTCCGGGCGACCGCGGCCATTAGCGGGTAAGTGGCGCGGATGTATTGCATTACGCTGCATGTCGCGGGGGTAATGCGGATGTGCCTGCGTTTTCATATTTCTTTTATATAGGGTAACCGAGACAGGTGATTGCAGGTTTAAGGTTAAAGTAGATTTTAACTTATTTTCAAAGGAGTAGTTTTGAATTAAATCCGTTAAATAATACTAAAGTACTCTTTATCAGAATTCTAAATAAGAAATTTGTCAACATTTTAAAAAATATATGTTATAATGGCTGTTTTTGCACAGCAGGTGTTCGTCTCTTCAAAAAACTCAAATTCCTTAGGAGAATCGGATACACTTAGTAGTTTAATGATTGTGTCACTTTTGTTTATTTTTGAATGTGAAAGCTAAACAACTAGCTAGTTAAAGCTTTGATGTATCATTTGAAGCAGTTATCATGGTATAAAAACATTCCATTTAGTATTTAGAAGGGGTGGGCAATCACTGAATTTTTAGAACAAATTTTTAGATTTTTTTTGGAAAACCTTATAATTACAAATATTCTTTAGATATTTGAATTGTTGCTAACTTATCTCAAAGCTAAATTACCAACGTTATATAAAAGTCGCACACTGCTACCCAATCGTTAAAATAAAGGATTTAATTGAAATAAAACTTTGCATCATTTTCTTAAGTGGGCAATCACTGTCTCGATCACCCTACCTACTTAACTGGAAAATTCATTGTTTGCCCCGTTTTTTATTGTTCGAAAGACTCACCCAAATTTGATAGTAAGTAAAATGGCAAAAAACAGAACCCCTATAGATTCGTCATGTCGGATTGTTTGGGTGTCCGTATGACACAACCATTTTGTCCTAAACTATAATATTGTTGAAACTGTGGGAGAGCCACGCTTCGGCATGAATGGGCCGGCTCGACCGGAGTGATACCACTGCCCCCTGTGCTGTGTTTCGCCGAGTGAGTGAGGGTACCGGAGGCCCACCCGGGGGGAAGGGGATAAAAGGTTGGCAGCGCACTTGTAACTCCACTGGTGTTGCAAGTGTCCATGAGCGGCGGCAATTGCTTACCATCAGGTGATCCGCCTGCTCGTCTGCTACCTATCACATAAAAAAAATAAACTTGTAAGTAGAAGTATCTTGTGAAGAGCATCAAAAAAGATTTTCTTATAGAAAAAGAAAAGAAAATTTTGGAGTTATCCATAGGTACTTAGTACTAGGACTGACACTCAATTCTTTTTTATAAAATTCATACGTGTTTGTTTTAATATAAGTAGGTTCTTTGTTTGTTTAGTTGAAATAAGTTTCCTGAGAGAAAATTTCAAAATGTTTGCCGCCATTACGTTACGCCATCTAGCGGATTTTGCACACGCTACAACCATTGCTACAAAAGGTCATTTACACATCACAATTACAGTTCAATAGAATTGACCAGATGTGCCTAAAATTGAGAAATTGCCTTCCCGTCAAGGGCCAGCAAAAACCAACCGAAACTGTGAGGAATTAATCTGTGGTTTCGTATGTATAGCCAAAGTTCGTTTATTACCCTAAAACCTTTATCTTTGTTTTATTAGTTTTATTGTTTTAGGCCGATAGAATACTATTTACTAGTAAGAATGAATAGATCTGAGCTAAAATTTAAAAACTGAGTACAATAATTTGAAATTACAGAAAATTTATTTAGCAAATAAATTCAAATCAAATCAAATCAAATCAAATAATTTATTTGCATAATATAGGTATACATGTCATACATACAGGTCTTAAATTTAATAATGTCTCTCTATATTAAGCCTGAGACAGGCATGCAAATTTAAATATAGTTGTTTCGTAAGTAGGTACATTAAAAAATTCAAATCAAATTAATTTAATTACAATATATGGATCATAGCTGTCATTATTATTATTACATGTCAACATACAATTGTCACCGAGGAAAAAAAAATTGAAATTAAAGAAAAAGAAATGATATGTCATAATGATTACATTGATTTATCAGTCAGAAAATCGCTTACTGCATAATAACATTTGTCAATAAGTAATTCAGTCAGCTTTTTTTTTAAATGTATGAATGTCCTCCGAATTTCGACTAGTAGCTGGTATTTTATTAAAGATTTTGGGACCGTTGCAGAATACAGATTTGCTAAACAGGGCGGTCCTGCTGGGTACACTACACAGCTTATCTTTAGGCGTTCACTTATATAATTATAATTGATGTAGGTAAACGAAACTAAACGCGAGGATATTTAAATAAAATAAATTAAGTATACTGAGCACTACTAATTGCTATACCTAATAATAATGGTGAAAAAAAAACGAATTTAACATACTTTTTGCTAACTGGACGTTCCGGAGGCGTTCTCAAAATACATAAAAGAGCCAATAGTTTTGCAATATTTTTTAAATAATAAACTTCTGTTTTATTTTACAAACAAGTGGCCTCCCTCGCTTTGTTTCGGAACATTAGTTCCATTCTGCACTAATAGATGGCGCTGGACGTCGATTACATTGCAATAGCGTTTTGTTTTCAGTTTGTCTAAAAGCTTGACAATGTCTATAGATAGAATTTACCTTTATAGGTATTTTACGGCCACCCAAATAATTTAGTTATTTTTACTGGCCCCGGGTCCCACCTAGTCTGGGCAGGTCTGCTGTATAATAATCCTATTTGTGGCACCTTCGTTCGTTCGTATGTCATCCATAACATAAGTGCTTAATTGAAATGTAGATGAATATGAATAAATGCCTATGATTGAGTTACTTATTTCGGGATCAAAAAAATGTGTTATGCTGTCTGTTGATTACCTATCTACATATAAATTAAAGATTGTAGTATACAATATACATACATACGAGTAAGTAGCATACAAGTGTAATAATTACAACTTTCTTTTGATATCTCTTAAAAGCTTAGGGTAGCGCATTTATTTATATTTTTACGCCGCAAAAAAATTTTCTGATTCGCCCAATGGTTGACTGGTAGAGAATGCTGTAAGGCATTAAGTCCGCCAATTGTACTTTTTATTTTGTGCAATAAAGAATAAATAATAAATATTAACGACTAGTGGCTCGTCCATACTTCGTTTCGGGACTTAGTTTTGTTAGTTCTAATCTTCGTCAATAGATGGCGCTGGGTATCGATTACATCGCGCAAAAGTTTTGTCTATTCTGGTTACATAGCCTTGTAAGTGTATGTAGAAGTTATCTCTCTTTATATTTAGTTACAGATTTTCCTTAAGAAACGTGGTGAAATATGAAAAAATAAATTCACATTATTAACAATGATCAATGTACTTATAATTGGTACAGTTCGCTATTCGCCATTATGTTACCTACTACCCTTAAAGTTATGGGACATCAAAAATAAATACATTTATTCTTTGAGTTTTCGTATGTTCTTTAAATAATTTTCCAAATGTTTTTGTCTACTCAAACAATCGTAAGAAACCTTTTAAAACAACAGACTTTCTTCAATAGCAGAGATAACAAATGGAGTCTCTACAAAAGCATGTGGTATTTTTATCAAATGTTAGTATATTTTCAATCAAAATGATCGCTACCAAGTTTAAATATTAAGCATATTTACTTAGAAGTAGAAATACTTTTAAGTCAATGTTACCTACCGAACCTTTTAGAGCATTTTTACTCGTACTTGCATTATTCTTAAAATATTAGTTAGGGCGCCTACTACGGGACAGTACAGGGGACCAATTTTCGGTGCACTCGATATTGAAGTCTAATTAGAATTTTGTATGAAATCCCGACTATCCCGACTACGCTGGCTTGGACACGTGGAAAGAATGGGAGAGGATCGAGCAGCCAAAAGAGCCTATCTGGGACGACCAATGGGGCGACGTCCTGTGGGTCGTCCGAGATACCGCTGGAGGGACGAAGTCGCCAAGGACCTCAAAGCACTCAACGTGCATGATTGGGCGGAATTGGCACAGGACCGCAAAAAATGGCGAACTTTGACGTCAGAGGCCAAGATCCACTTTGGATCGCTGAGCCAGCGTAGTAAGTAGTATGAAATCTCTAAATTCGAATTCAATGTCGAGTGCACGAGAATTGCCCCTCAGTTCCTATACAGTCAAGTGGACTAATAAACTCATTCGAATATGACCCTTATAGTCCTACCATAAGAGTCGAGGTGTTTACATTTTCCTACACAATCTAATTCTATAAGTTATCCACACGCGCACGAATCTCAACTTTCCATAACAGTTTATCAATTTGCCCTACCATATGAACTGTTACCCGCCGAAACCACTAACTCCCCACATTCGACTCACGTATCCCGTAATGAAAAACGTCCGAATGTGCCACATAACATTGTTACTGTAACTATGTTATATTTAATTTATTCAGGGGATGTTGAGGGTAAATTAGGAGGTCAAGTCTAGGATAGGTTTAGTCGAGTTATTCGGACAACGCGATTTTAACAGGGGAACTAGATTCAAATGAATCGTGGACAGGTTTCAGAAACTATCCGAAACGTGCAGGTTTCCCCATGATGTTTTCCCTCACGGCTGAGCTGATAAATAAATTATAAATTCTCACAACATCTCAAAGGTACATGACATATTGACCTGACTCCATACTAAGTCGCTTAAGCACTTGTATTACAGATATCAGACAGGAGGATCACAAATGAAGGGTACCTACAGGCAAAGAACAGGGAATGTCGTAATGAAACGATTTTGAGAAAAACGCAACGTAAAATATAGAAATATACTATTTTCTATAGTTTTTTTCACTTCGGCCATAGATAAAAATGTCTTTTTGGCGCCATCTTTTTACTTTTTTTTAAATTAAGTGTTTGGGGACTAAACTACTTTAGGCAAAGATTTGCCTTCAATAAAATTCAGAAAATTTTCAAAAAAGTGACATTCCCTGTTCTTTGCCTGTACCCTTCAAATATAATACTTAATTACATGTACAGGATGTATCTGTGAACATTTACATTAATTTAACCAAGTCGTCTACCAATCCTTCTGACCAACATTTGTTCTACGACTTTTTTCGACTTCCCATACAAAACGAACAAGTCACGTGACCGACTTTGTATGAAAAGTTGAAAATTTTTCATGCGAGTTTCCAAAAGTCATAGAACAAATGTTGTTCAGAATGGTTGGTAGAACACACAAGTGTCACACGAATATTTGCCCAGGGTGAGCATCGAATTCTTTTGGCGTAAGTGGCAGGGTCACTAGTAGTGCTAGAGATATTTTTTTAATTATTTATTATTGTTCACACAAAACAAATTACAGCCGTAACAGAGATATGGTCGTTACAAAATAAACAGTTTTGATCCGGATTGAAATTTAAAAACATGTGTACACAGAAAAATCAAACGTGTTAAACTAAGTAAAGGTAAATTAACATAGATTTGAAAAATCCATGACTGTGTATGCTCGGATTCAAACCACGAGCCCTCGTAATAAAGGCACGTTCTTATACACTGAGCTACGATCGCTGTCTGGTCCAATCGGAATGTCTAATGATGTAAAGGAATAGAGAGAGAAAAATAAAACAGATTTGTTAATTTTGTTTTGCGTACATCTTATACAGGTTGTATCTGTATTTAACATCTCTTTAACTAAGTGTTCTATCAACCATTCTGAACAACATTTGTTGAACAACTATTCTAAATTCTTCGAAAAAAATTTCGACTCCCCATACAAAATGACCAAGTCACGTGACCGACTTTGTATGGAAAGATGAAAATTTTTTATGCGTATTTTCAAAAATCATAGAACAAAATGTTGTAGAATGGTTGGTAGAGCACGTGGTTAAAGGGATGTAAATGTTCACAGATACACCCTGTATAAGTAACCATTTAACGTTAATGTTAAATGAAATGTAAACAAAGTTCATTATTTAATTTTAATAGGCACCTGTATTTCTTTGTACTCCTCTCTTTATATCACAAACTCAAACAATCCCAAATTATCCCAATGTTATTTGACACGCGACATATTTTGGTCATTATTTCTCACCTTAATTTGAAGAAGACGTCAAAAGACATCGCCTTGTAAGATACGCCTCAGTGAGGCTCAAGAAGAGGGGGTATAACGAAACTCATCGTGAGTCCGGTAAGGAAAGAGAATAAAAGTACAGGCTACCGGCTTTTATACCCTTATTTATTATTTATTTCAAGAGATGTCCTAAATAAATGTAAAAGACTTATACAAAGATTTAAATAATAGATATGCCCTCACCATACTTTGACCGCGCCGATTTGAGTCGAACCTCAAATAACCTAGCTTCGCTCAACTGGGATTAAAAAAATTAAAAATAAAAATTGAGATAACATCACCTACATTGTCCTGGCTCCAAACTAAGGTTTTCCCTTGTGCTTTGGAAACCAGAAACAACGTAGGTTCTACAAAGACCTAACACTTTGGACTTCTATATTGTATATTGCCAAAAACAGCAATGACTTCTTTTCTATGATGGAGGGCTTTGCCCTGCAGTGGGACAGTATATACCTAGGCTGATACTTTACTTTTTTACCTTTTTAGTATTTTTTTTATTATATTATAGGAAGGCAAACGAGCAAACGGGTCACCTGATGGTAGATAAGTGAACACCGCCGCCCATGTATAATATACTTAGATAAAAATAATTTATGCTTTTTAATTTGGCCATACACGTAGGTACAATGAATTTGTGTTTACATTAGATATGTACAACTTCGTAAAGGTAGAAACGAAAGGTAAAAATGTATGTGTGTATTCTTTTTGTAATTATTGCGCACATTACTTAACAAAGGCGGCTAAGAACAAAGGTTCATTACACTAATGAGCGGAAAACAGGCCATCCCTTTAAGTGGTAAAAATAAAAAGATTAAAAAGGATTGTAATCGATTCTGACTTCTCTTATTGGATATTGTTGGGATAAATATAGTTAGATAGATACTCTTTATTGCACAAAAGGTTACTCAATGATACAGTTATATAAGTACACTCGCGGGCATGACTTTGGAATATGAAAAAGATTTAATCCTAGTAGATAGATAGATAAGACGTTTATTCGCATTAAAAACTGACACACACACACACACACAATAAAAATTAAAACATAACAGAATTTAGTAACAAAGCTTGATGTACAATGCATAACAAGTTTAAAAAGTAGAGAAAAAAAAAAAAAAAACATTAACACATTGAACTTATGTACCTATAAGTAACCTATTTGTAAAATATTAAAATTAAGTAAGCATGTGTGTCACAGCAATGCGAATGGGCGATAGCTCAGCAATATTTGCTAAAGCATATGCAGCAAAAGCAAACAGCTGATTTTCAGCAACCACCCGAGAGCGAACGTGCGTGCAACGCTCCAGACGCGCTGGACAACCAAAGCACTTATCATAAACATATTCGTAAAGGTAAACAGTAGTTAGTGTGATTCGTAGAATATGATCAAAATTGTAGAATAAAATAAAAATGTTCTTGATAGTTGTATAAACAACAATACATAGATAATTTCATTATATACATACATACATACATATATACATAATTCAATAGAGTGCAGCTACAAAGCCCAGTCCTTCCACACGCCTGCCACCACCAAGCCACCAAAACGATTTCGAACTTCAGTCTTTTGTAAGTCTATCAAAAAAGTTTTAAATTGGTTTTTAAATGAATATTTAGAACGGGCTGCTCGTATTGGAGGGGGGACGTTGTTCCAACATTTAGTGGCCTGGTAGCGGAAACTCCCCGTGAAACCTACAGTTTTATGGACATGCATTGCTAAAGGCACCCTCAATTGCCTAGGTACACCGGATCCATATCGATCATGGAAGTCGGAAAATTTCAATTTTTGATATAGATAGTCAGGGTTATTTAGAGATGTCAAATCAAACATTAAGACAGCCATGTGTAACCGTCTACGTGATTCCATATTCAGCATTGATGCACCGCTCAGAAAGGGAGAAATATGTGATCTAGGAGGTATGTCGAAGCAAAATCGACAGCACGCATTCTGCACTCGCTGAATCATGCGTTTAGTTTTGCATAGCAGACGAGGGCCGTAAACCAAATCACCGTAATTCAGGCGTGAAAGTACCAGAGACTCACACAACGTGATTCGAGATTTCTCGGACAACAACTTGCGAAACTTGTAAAGAACTTTCAGACGATAAAAGCAACTTCGGACTACATTTAATATATGATTTTCGAAACGCAAATTGCTGTCAAAGGTTATACCCAGATTCCTGGCTTCATTGACCCGTTCCAAGCCCGCACCCAAAATTCTGACCGCTGGAACACTTTGGATAATGATGTCTGTTTGTTTTCTTGTTCCTAGTATCATGAATTTAGACTTAGACGCATTAAGTGTGAGAGCATTATTTGAGGACCAAGTAGCTATGGCGTCCAAGTCATCATTCAGTTTATGTGCACTCTCCCCTATCTCGGTTGGTTTTCCAGATATATACACTTGTAAATCGTCCGCATAACAGTGATATCTACTATGTACAATGGATAGCGGAAGATCTGCACTGTAGATAGCAAAAAGAAGAGGACCCAATATTGAACCCTGAGGGACCCCGCGCCTAACCATTTTTGGTTCAGAGATAGAAAAAGAACCGTCCTCTCTTTGAAGCCTAACAGACTGACTGCGATCCCCCAGATAGCTGGCAAACCATGCAATTGTATGTGGATCAAATTTATAAAAGCTCATCTTAGCAAGAAGCAGACGTAAATTAAGGCTGTCGAACGCCCGCGAAAAATCCAAGAGAGCCAATAAGGTACCTCGCCCTGCATCCTGATCCGCGAGGATATTATCAGTCACGTCAAGGAGTGCTGTGGTTGTACTTCTACCCCTTCGGAAACCAGACTGATGAGATGGAAGAATTTTGTTTCTTTCGACATAGTCCATTAACTGCGTATAAACGACTTTTTCCAGCAGCTTAGAAAGAAACGGCAGTATGCTAATAGGTCTGAGGTCCTTCAGGTCCTTGGGTTCATCAATCTTAGGCAAGGGAGTTACTAAGGCCTTCTTCCACTGTGGAGGAAATACACCAGAAGCAATAGATTTGTTCACTATATTCGTAATAACTGAGATGGTATGGGGGAGAGTGAGCAAAACCATGTCCCTACTGATACCATCACAGCCAGTTGCATTTGAAGTAATGGTTTTAATGCATTTAAACAACTCTAACTCGTTTACGGGGTTTAATTTGAAAGGAGGTGTAACAGTCGCAAAACAATGGTTTTTGAAATAATCTATTTGTGAGTCGGGAACATCTTCGGGTCCAGGAACCTTTAGAAAATGGTCATTAATTACATTAGCGTCACCAAAACAATCTGGCAGAGTCTCAGAATAATGTGGAGTCTGTAACAATTTTTGCTTGATATTTCTCCAGAATTGTTTGCTATCAGTATTTACATTTTGGTTAATGTAATAATCATAATAAGCTCGCTTCTCATAATAAATACTGGTATTAACTAAGGCTTTGAGATCTTTATAATACTTTTTATGAGTGTCCGACTTCGTGCTTCTATATCTATCATGGGCCTCGTTGCGCAATTCCATCATGTACTTAATCATATCCGTTACCCACGGCAAGGAACAATTCGGTTTGATTTTCTTAGTAACTAGCGGTGCATGCAGGTCTAAAAGATAATTAGTGAAAGCGTTGAAACAGTCTACCATCTCCTCAACTGTATCATTTAGAGACACCGTTTCCCAATCAAGTTTCAGCAAGTCCTGGTTGAATTTTACAAGGTCTATATTTTTAAGGGATCTGTATGTCCTAATCTTAGGCAAAACCTTGGGCTTCCTGAGCAGAACAGTTAAATTTACCATAGAATGACCTAATGAACCAGTAACGCTACATACTTTGATATCGCACACCTTGCAGTTAGTACAGACCAGATCTATTAAAGTGTCAGCATTAACAGAACGGTGCGTCGGTTCCGTCACCACTTGCTCCAGATCCAAATAACTGAGAAACTGGCACATTTTGACAACTTTGTTATCGCCGTCATTGAGCATATTTATATTGAAATCTCCCATAAGCACCACATAATCATACTTGGAGAAAAAAGTCACTGATTCGGTGAGAGCGTCAATAAAGACATCCGAATCAAGCCATGGAGGTCTGTATGCTGTCCCGATAGCCACAGTTAAACCACTCAGTTGTACATACAACCACAATTGCTCTATATCCGCTGCAGGGTGTTTCACGAACCGTACTCGTAGATCCCGCCTAACGTAAAACGCCACACCACCGCCCCTACCCCCGCGCATACGCCGCGGACGTGGTGCATTTGTCAGTTTGTAGCCGGGAACGGTTGGCGCACGTGCCTCTTGACCAGCGGGAAGCCATGTTTCATTTATTGCTACTATGTCAGGACCGAAACGATTCATAGCAACAATGAAATCGTCATGTCCAGTTCCCAGAGAGCCAGCATTATACAGAGCTAATTTTAGAAATTTAGTCTTAGGGGTCATCATCATTACGGCAAAAGAAATAAAATTTTATGAATTGATATATAGCTGTTTCATTGATGTAATACATTAAAATAAGATAGCAAGTTGATTTTGTACATATAATATAATTATTAGTTGTCCATAATATTAAATAATAAAATGATAAAAAATAATAAAATATTCTGTCAGTTAATAATAAGCGATTATCATAATGCTCGTGATTTAAAAAAAATAGAACTGAGCTTTTATAACAATAATTGATCAAAATAAATGTAATAAAATATTGCAAGAGTATATAATTATTCAACGAATACATAAGCTTTCGGTCCGAGCTATACATTGCCATAACACACACGCTATCAAAATTAGAGTAAGTGGAAGATTCATTAACATAAATCGTAATGCCTACAAATTCACACACAGCAAATGCACACCCAAGCAACAAAACATAAAAAAAACCGATGAACGAAAGTGACATTGCAAGCAAAGCGCGATTACAGAATATACGATAGCAACTCAGTGGCAAATTCTTAAAAACATTATTTAACATAGTGTTAAGCAGATCCAACAGCATCAGGACCAAAAACCCGACCTAGGTCGGCCTCTGTCCTGATTCGGTGCCGTGGTGAATCTCTTCCTTGCGATTGCCGAACGTAGATGCGGCCATCCCTGGTCCAGACGAAACGCCAATTCAGACGGTTTCCCAGCTCACGCGCCCTACGAAACAGCTGCCTATTGGTTTTTGTGAGCCTTTCGTTCACGTAGAATCGGTCCGGTCCGCCCGGAAGTCCAGTGCCCTCAGTAGTGGTTCCACGCCTTACGCGTGCAGACTGCAGTATTTGATCACGCAGTGAGCGCCTGGCCAAACGAACAACTATATGCCGCGGGCGAGGGTGGGCAGTCTCACCAGCGGATGCCACTCGACCAACCCTAGCCGTGCTCACGATGTCCTGCTCCGTAAGGTTCGTACCAAGTTTAGTGGCCAGAGTAATAACGATATGTGGCAGACTTTCCCCTCTTGTCTCCGGAACGCACGAGATTTCCACATCATTTCCCAACAGATCCTGATCTCTCTCATTAAGTTCTGATTTTAAATTTTCTATCGTACTCAGAAGCGTAGTGTCGACTTGTTTTTCAGGGCTCCCCAATTTATCAATTTGACGTTCCAGCTTTTCAATGCGGTCGTCTATTTTATCAATGCTGTGCTCGCAATCTGTAACCCTAGCGGATATAGCAGTCAGTGTAAATCCCAACTGTTCCATATACTCTCTTGCAGCTTTCAGCTCCCCCTTCACTTCTTCTCTGAAAGCCCGCAGCTCCAAGAAGAGGGCATGACTATCTGCCAAATCTAGCGTTGCATTATGCGCGGTGTCATCCAGATTTTCCAGTCTGTTAACGGTGAGGCGGACAGGGGTAGGTTTTGCAGCCCCACGAAAAAGATTAACGCCGCGAACCGGGGTATCAATATTGTTTGATTTAGGCATCTTGCTTTTACACAAATCGCACATCCATGCGTCGCGTTCAGTCCTTGTCATAGACTCCAAAAAATGTTCTTTGTTTACATTTGCACAGTCCAGGTCGTAACTCTGCCCACAGACGCTGCATATCAAGACTTCGGCGCCTTTATCAACAGCAACCAAACAACCACCACAAACGGTGCCAACCTCTCCAACAGACCCCTTTGTTGACATGATGGCAAGAAAACCAAGGATAAAAAATAAATAAAAAAAGTATTGTAGCGGGCCGGATTTGAACCCACACTCTCCAACTTGACGCACGCGAAGATTCGAACGCCGATGCACTACGCCAGCGGCCACACGAACAAGCGGCCGAAATTAGTCACCACTTTGGTAATGACAGCTTGTAGTGGTCAATGAACCGGTCGGACAGCTTAGCATAGGTCAATGACCGGCGCGTCACGTCAAGCGAAGCACAAGTGATATGATTCAAACACGACTCTGTTAACAGAAAATATCCAAATGTTTTTTGAAGATTAAACCTTCACAGATGCACTTAAAGAGTTGTTTCACAGCACAGTCCGATGATACTTAGGTTAGGTTAAAACTGTTCACTTTTCCAAATAGAAATGCAAAGATTTGCTGATAAAATGCTTTAAATAACAGGAGAACGACTTAAACACGTCCGACAGCGTTGCCGCGCCCCGCGCAAACTTATTTATTTAGTGCTTTAGTAATAATTTCAATGCAAATTGATGTCAGTATTGTTTGGATTTTTAATAAAGCATTTAAACTGCGACCAGATATATACCGATGTCAATAAACGCGCTAGTCATCCAATCAAATAGCTGTTTCAACCAGATAACTGCGACATATACCTAGGCTGAATTCTTACATCGAACGACACGCAAGCGGCTGTCATTCCATCCTCATCATCTTGATGGTTGGCGATCTAACACTGTGCGTTTTTCGAGGAATTTTCTTCCGCGAATCTCAGTCTTGTGGAATAGTTTAGCTGCGGCAGTATTTCCTGACGGCTTTGACTTAGGGACCTTCAAGAAACGAGCGTACTCCTTCTTAAAAGGCCAGCAACGCATCAGCGGCCTCTCTGATCTCGCAGAAGTTCATGGGCAGCGGTGATTACTTACCAGCAGGTGATCCACTTGCTCGTTTGCCGCCTCTAGCATAAAAAAGGGTGATTTATTACTTTTAAGCCTATTTAGAATGTAGTCGTCTTTGAATTTTATTGTTTCCCAAAGCTTTTGAGGTACCAGAGAATCCCTAAGGCTTTCTATAAAGTGCTAACTTGATTAACTTACCAGTCAGGTTGCGTAAGCTTTCAAAGCTCACATTCTTTGTTGTTCAGTTCCTAATCTTAATGAAAACTTAATCCGAATTACTTCGCCGCGTCGTGTGAGATTAGCAACCTTCGTTTGCCACGTCCTAAGTTATTAAGTTAAACTTAATTTTTAATTAGATAAAAAAAATGTTTTACAGCAAAGTTCAGGGGAGGTGAAGTCACGCTTCAACATGAATGTGCCGGCTCGATCGGAGTAATACGGCCTCACGAAAGACCATGTGACTGTGTTTCGTCGAGTGGGTGAGGGTACCGGAAGCCCAATTGAAGGAAGAAGGGGTTAAAGGTTGGTAACTCTTGTGACTCCTGGTGGTGATGGTGGTGGTAGCCGGTGGGAAACGCTTACCATCAGGTGATCCGTCCGCTCCTGCTACCACCTATCACTAGAAAATGTAACAAAGAACACCTCACAAATCAGCCTGTTATGGGGGCCATCGCGTGTGATGTGAATAATCCCCTAGATGGCGTACTATAGAACCGAGGTCCATCATAATGGTGATTGGTGTTTTTTGATGTGAGATGCCAAAATTTCACTGGCAACAACTGAACAACCAATGGCGTTGAACGTACTTGATACATCTCTAGTGTTACGGTGCTTGAGTAGCAATAATCGCTTACCAACAGGTGATTCGTCTGCTTTTCTGCCTCTTAACATAAAAAAAAGTTCGGTCGGGGTAAAAGGAAGCTTGCAAATTGTTAAATGAAAAAGGTCGTACTTTATCATTTACATATAAAGGCATATGACTACAATGTTTATGCTACCCGTTGGAGGAAAATTTATAACTTTGCAAAGAAAAAAATTTCGTATCCTCATAAAAATCCTTTTTGATCGGAGCTCGAGATGTCCAAATAACAGGACGAAGTTTTAAAGGAATACCCACTGGTGTTTACAAAGTATTGAAAATGTAAAAAAGGTTTTTGTGCCTTACGCTGAATTTTTCTAACACTTCTAATTAAGGCCACATAATATATGCGAATCCTTTTTAAACTTTCGCGTTGCATTATACAAATACTTCATATAAACGGGACTAAACGCGACGAAAATTACTTAATAAGTACAATCTAGCACTTACTGCTTGACGTTTCGACGAACAGCTGTAGTCACAAGCGAACTGGAAGTAAGTGCTAGAATGTACTTATTAATTTTCGTCGCGTTTAGTCCCGTTTATATGAAGTATTTATATGCGAATCCTGTTGTAATGTATTGTATGAATCAGAATACTGATACTGGTCCGTTAAGAAGACGGATGAAAGAAGACTGCATGCTACAGAGATGAGAATGTTGAGATGGATGTGTGGCGTGACGAGAATGGACAAGATAAGGAATGAGTATATCAGAGGTAGTACAAAAGTAGCACCTATCACCGACAAACTAAAGGGGAATCGTCTTGCCCGGTATAGCCATGTAATGAGAAGAGAGGAGGAACATGTAACCAATAGGGTGAAGCGTATGAATGTAAAGGGGTCAAGGAGCAGAGGACGGCCAAAAAAGTAGATGGATGGATCGTGGAAATCCGCAGTCACACGTTGTCAAAGTGGTAGGTTTATGAACGTGTGACTACGCCTTTCCAAACATGAAAATTTATCTCTACATAGTGAATATTGTATACCTACTTCAGAATAGTATTGTATGACATTATTTTAAATTAACAACGAATGCTTGTTTTATACTTTTTTAGTGTCGTTTTTTGTCGTAGTTGGGTTTTAGTTTTTTTACTTTTTTTTATTTTCAAAATGGACAAGTCAAGCGCTCTCAAATGATACCAAACACGGCATATTTATCATAACTTTATTTTTTTACTCTGTATGTTTTGTCCGCTAGAGGGCGCCACATTAGATTTTGAGAAACCTCATGTAGCCTATAACCAGCGGACAATTAAGACGCTTATAATTATATGTCATTTGTCGAATTCTGATAAGTAGTTTAGAAGTTACGTGGAAACAGATGAACATACATACATACAATACATAGCCTGTCAAAATCATAACCCTCCTTTTGCTTTGCCGTAGTCGCGTAAAAAAAAGAGTACTTTTATTAAAATAAATTTGTAATTAATTTGATCTAAAAACCAGAGCGTATCAAATCACGCGACAAATGAAACAATGCAAATCATTCATAACGCTATCAGTTGCAGCAAACAACTAAATTCATGTAGGTAACAGCTTTTCAACTTTCATATTTAGCACTCGAATTGAATTGTCTTTTTTATTGTTTTCTGTTTTGATTGGAATATTAATCGTATTTACTTATCTATTATATTAAAGGCGGCAAACGAGCAAGCGGGTCACCTGCTGGATAGAAAGCTCCACCGCCTATGAACATCTGCGAGATCAGAGAGGTCGCTGATGCGTTGCCGGCCCTTTTAAGAAGGAATACGCTCTTCTCTTGCAGGTCCCTAAGTCATAGCCGTCTTATACCTAATGCTAATTGCGATATACAAATGTAAGAAAGACGTCGTGTACTCATCTGCTACTAGGGAAAAGTTACCTAACCCTCGTATTTGCTAGGTAACGAGCCTAAGTTTTAATTAGAAAGAAAGCTAAGCTACGCTTAAAGCTATTCAAAGAATGTATGACGGCATAAAACATTCATTTCCCGAGCGCAGGTCGAGGTCTACAACAAAACGTATATCGTAGTTACAACGAAGATAAGTTCTAAAATAAATATCTACTTAATACATACCAGCAATCTGTATAATCCGGCATTGCTTACATTGCCTACATACATTACATACATTTGATGACCCGTTTGCTTCAGTGGTAGTGAATGCTGCGTCTGGGCCAAGGGTTGCGGGTGCGACCCCCGCACAGTACAAACATTTGTGTGCATGAACATGTTTGTTATAGACTACTGGCGTGTTAAAAAAATGATGGGTCATTTGAACCACCAGATGACCTATGTAGAACGATATAAGAGCATAAAATAATAAGATTCAGCATTATGCCGTCACTTGTAAGCTGTCCAACTGAGTGCAGGTGAGAATTCAAAAGTACAGGTAGAGTGGGTATATTTTGGTCATATATTTTTGTACGGCATTCTTACTTATCGATAGATCCATGAAAAATAATAAGACAACGCGTAGTGCCGTACAAAAATGGTGGTCCAAAAAGTCGGATTTTTCTTTTGATTTTCCGACAATTTCCACGGTGAATTTGATCATTTGATTTTGTACGGCATCAGCTTCATGCTATTTCAGTACTGCTTCTAATACATTATTCCGCAACGCCGTACAAAAATCATGCGACAAGGGGAAAATACCAAGGGTTGCAACCCCCTCTCTTTCTGTGGTCCACGGGGTGATTTGACACAACATCAAATTAATTTATTTCGAAAGTATTTTATGCATAGATAATATTTTTTCATATGCCGTACATTTTCGTTGGTTCAAAGGGGAAAACCATATTTTGTATTATCATCATTATTAAAATATCAAATTTTTCTTAAAAATAATTGTTTTATTTCTTCACATCATTACAATGAAACAAATCAATTATATATATGTATCAATAATGTTCGAAGTATATAGTAAACCAAAAAGTATACAAAACTGTTGATACTGTGGTTGACAGTTAAAATTTTTGTATATATATATATACACACCGTTTCACTTAATAGAGATTTAATCATATTATCAATTGTTCTCTTCAAAAATATATTAATGCCGTACTGTATCAGATGGCCATAAAGTACCCTTTAGATAGTAGCGTCATTTTCATCAGCCTAAAAGATATGGTCTGCATTAAAATGTACGGCATCATTTTTTCCTAATTTATTTATGTTAATACTATTTAAAACATGAGATACAATGTAGAAAAACTGCTATATTTCATTAATGTATGATATTTAAATTTCTTCAATAATTTGTAAAAATTTACAGTTTTTGTGTTTCTCTATAATTTTTTTCAGAACAGTTTCTTTTGAACGGCAATACTATATAACAATTGTATTTTACATTATCATGTTAAAAAAAAAGTTCCCGTACAGGATCAAATGATTTTACACCTTTGTAAATCAAGAATACGATGAAATTAAGATAATTTATTGATATACATTCAAATGAACAATCACTTGTTGACGGCATTATTTTTAATAGTACTTTTAAGTGTCGGATAATGTTTTGGAACCAAAGCCGTACTTTTTCAAATCACCCTTTGTACCACGGAAAGAGAGGGGGTGGCAACCCTCGGTTATTTCCCCTTGTCGCATGATTTTTGTACGGCGTTGCGGAATAATGTATTAGAAGCAGTACTGAAATAGCATGAAGCTGATGCCGTACAAAATCAAATGATCAAATTCACCGTGGAAATTGTCGGAAAATCAAAAGAAAAATCCGACTTTTTGGACCACCATTTTTGTACGGCACTACGCGTTGTCTTATTATTTTTCATGGATCTATCGATAAGTAAGAATGCCGTACAAAAATATATGACCAAAATATACCCACTCTACCTGTACTTTTGAATTCTCACCTGCACTCAGTTGGACAGCTTACAAGTGACGGCATAATGCTGAATCTAATTATTTTATGCTCTTATATCGTTCTACATAGGTCATCTGGTGGTTCAAATGACCCATCATTTTTTTAACACGGGCCAGTAGTCTATTAGTATTGGACTGGGTGTTTTCTATGTATTATGAGTATGTATTTACAAAAGAAAAGTATTATACGTATATATTTGTAATTCCACTGTTGGTTCTGATATCTGTAACACAGGTGCTTGAGCTACCTATCTCAGAGTCAGACCAATGCATGTGATGTAGTGAAATATTATATTATACATTTCGACTTAATACTAACGTATACACTGCTTAAAACGTATAAGAAACGTATGTAATACTAGCTTTTGTCCGCGACTTCGCTCGCGCCCCCCACTTCCCTAAAATGGGTGATAGAAAGGGGCATAAAGTAGCCTTTGTTACTCTCCATCCCTTCAACTATCTCAATTTAAAAAAATCACGTTTTGCCGTGAAAGAAAAATAAACATACAGACAGACCGACAGACAGATACTTTCCCATTCATAATATTAGTATGGATACCAATAAAATTGTATCTACTCTGCAGCTTTCAGTTTCTTTATGAATAAAAAGTAATGAGTCTTAGCTTAAAATCGCGAACATAATGTAACCATTACTCACAAATCATTATTTAGAACAAAGAGCTGTTTCTATTCTTCAAACGTTCAAATCTTTCAGGCGGCCATTCCTGTAAGCGGCTTATGAAAAATATCTCGGCCCGCTGAAAATCTCCCCGACCGGCCTAGTGTAAAACTGTTTTGTATCAGTAAATACTAAAGGCAAAGACTAATGGCAGACGGTATTAACCGCAGGAGACCCACGCTTCGGTATGAATGGGCCGGCTCTACCACCGGCCGGTGATACCACGGCCTCGTAGAAGGCTAGCGTGAAGCAGCGCCTGCGCTGTGTTTCTTCGAGTGAGTAGGGTAACGGAAGCCCAATTGGAGGGAAAGGGGGTGGTTGGCAGCGCACTTGTGACTCTACTACTGTTACAGGTGTCTACGGGCGGCGGGAATCGCTTAACCATCAGGTGATCCGACTACTCGTCTGCTACCTATCACATAATAAAAATGTTTTAAGGTCCGGGACCTTTTTCGATTCGGTCAAGTCAATTTGGAAACGACAATTTTGTAAGTGGTCTTGGATCTGGGTGTTCTGGGTTGACGCCCCCAGTTAATTATCGTCATCTGGTACTCATAGTACACGAGTTGCCCTAGTTTGAGACCACGTTGATTGGTATGATTTTCTGGCGCATTAATATTAATTGATGGGTACAGGCAAAGAACAGGGAATGTCCTAATGAAACGATTTTGAGAAAAACGCAATGTAAAATATAGAAATAATATATTTTCTATAGTTTTTTTCGCTTCGGCCATTGATAAAAATGTCTTTTTGGCGCCATCTGTTTACTTTTTTTTATTAAGTAAGTAATTGGGGACTAAACTACTTTAGGCAAAGATTTGATTTAAATAAAATTCAGAAAATTTTCAAAAAAGTGACATTCCCTGTTCTTTGCCTGTACCTTTAATTATTATTTAAAAAAAAATGAGTTGCATGGTTATACGCCAAAAGTCGTGGGTTCACTCCTCACTCTGAACAAACATTAGTGTGACGAATACTTGTGTTTGTCTGGTGTCTACGTGTAAATTATGTATTTAAGTTTTACATTTGTAAGTCCTCTGTTGTCTGATATCTGATCTAGAACATAAGAGCTTAAGCTACTAGTATGGAGTCAGGTATTGTATGAGATGTTGTGTGAATTAATTTACTATTTTTCTGTGTCAGTGGTTAAAACTAAACATACCTAGTTGAATCCAGTCCAGATCAACTGCACTCCCTGGGCACACCACTCAATCGCACTACAAGGTATGTTGAGCTTCTAGCTCTTGGTTATATCCCCGCCCACCGGCCATTTACCACTGTACAATCGCGCACACATGCCTTTATAAATAAAGTGGCCCGCCCTCACTTCGCCTCACTTCATAATTCAGAAATGAACTAATAGATGGCGCTGTGCTAAATTACATCGCGCAAGCGTTTCGTGTTTTCGGTTTACCTATAAGCCTTGCCGTTGTATATAGAAGTTATCTCTTTATAAATAGTATAGATATAGAAAATAAAAGCGTATATTTTCTCACCACAATTTCAACAACCACGCGACACGGAGCCTAGCACCACGACAGCTTACTGGTCATTTGACCTAATATCTCTAATCCTTAACCCAAGCATCAGAAATTAAATCTGAGATGGTTTCTGACAGCAAGCGTCATAAGAAAAAAAACACAATTTTTACCAACATTTCGAAGAAATAGTTCAAAAAGAATGTAGGTAGGTATTTTGATATACGAGAGTAGGGGGCAGACGAGCAGACGGATCACCTGAAAGCAATTCTATTACCTATGTCTATTAAAATGTTAAATAGCAGTTATTTAATAACAAGCTATGAAGTAATTAAAAATAACTATGCAAAACTATGACTCCATAAACATTTTACGATAAAACTTTTTAATAATATTATTAAAACCGAGCTGAAGTTATAAAACTTCATATAAATGGATCTTATGAATTGGTGGAAATCTTTACCTACTTAATGCTTAAAGATTTTTTTAAAATAAGTATGTAAGCACATTACAACTGTGTTACCTAAGGAAAAACCTTGTTCGTAAATCGATAGTATTTTAAATATTTCTATTGATAAATTAATAATTTTTATCTGATTATTTAAATCAATTCATCGCTACTATGTTGGGATTGGGCTTAATTATCACGCTTGCCTCATGCGGAGTGATGATCACAAACTCGAACTATGTGTGTTCGTAAAATTAGAAACATATTTTTGCTTCATCCGGGAATCAAACTTTAAAACTATGAAAGACGTGGTTAATGGTATATAAATGTCTACATGTACAAAAAAATAACAGATTACACTTCTGTACTTACCTATACCCGATAATATTTTGTTAGTTTTAGATAGCAATACATTAGGCAGGCCATCGCGGCGGATTAGCGTTTTCGTGTGTTTATTGTCTAAATCCACACAAAACGGTCAGGTATTTATCTAGACAGAGGTTCTCAAAGTGTGCGTTACGGGGGTAGCGTAATTATGTGGAGAGAACATGTACTTAGTATAAGTGGCTGCACTCTTCTCACTCTGCCGTTCGTGAACGGCCAAAATGACTTAACTCGCTGATGAAGCAACTTAACTCGCTACTGTACTTATTGAAGTGTAAATCGGTCTTTGAATAACTGAAAAGGGCAAATTTAATATTTGTATGGAAGTACATTATAATATCTTATCTGGGACGATCAACGGCACAACATCCGGTGGGGCGTTCGAGATATTGCTGGAAGAAAGAAGTCGCCAATGACCTAAACGTGCATGATTGGTCGGGATTGTCACAGGACCGAACAAAATGGCGAACTTTGACGTCGGAGGCCAAGACCCACCTTGGGTAGTGATTTCCGTAGCGCTGAACCAGCATAGTGAATAAGTAAGTATGGAATATCGGTTGAAACACGAATGTTCGCTAACACCTCAAGTCCACTAACGCCCGTAAAATGCCGATATTATAACATAATAATATGATGGAATCAAAGATGGAATGCATACCTAGGTGTTGCCATGACGTTTCCATAGCAACGTTTTTCTATATACGATACGAGCATAGAAGTGCATCAACGCTTGTGTGACTGCCAAAACGCGCTCCAAAAAACGAGCTCCTCCGCCCCATAAACGCTAGTCTGAGGGGGCCGCCAGGGCAAAGTTTGGGAACCTATGATCTAGACAATAATAGCAATCACAAGAGGCGATGTAATGACATCAGAAGTGCATTAGTTAATGCAACACCTTATCTTAATTGCTAGTTTTATTGGCGTGAGGTGGAAATGTATTGACAGCTCCACTTAACCACTGAGAGGGTATACATTTCATTGTTAAGATGTATTTTATAACAATAATATTAAGTATAAGGTTTTAATTTCTTACTATTGTAAGTGCTTATTTTTTATTAATATTTCAACTACATCATCTCAGTCTCATCTTTACTGTTTAAACACTTGACATTGGCAGACTGCGGTCTGACCTTGGCAACCCTTTAACAGTCCCCTGTTCAGTCTGTCTGGTTCCCATCAGACCGACTGAATCATGGTTACGCGTAACAGAAACTATTGGAAACGTGTTGGTTTCGTCATGTTGGAATATGCACATAAAATCATAGATATTATAATCGTTAGATACACATTTCATACTTATAGATACACGATCCCAACAGTTTGTTATTAGTAGTTTTACAGCAACATTGAATTTCCAATATGTGTATGCGAGTATAATATGTTTGCGAGATCGCAAACAAAATGTAGGACTAATTATTTTATTTTCGATCCTAATCCATAGTCCAATTGGTTTTAGGTTCAACAAATGTCAAATTGAGATCTATTGCGAAAGGAGCCTTTATTTGCGGCGACATTTTTATTGCATGCACATTGTAGGTATCTAGGGTGTCCATAAATTTAAAGCTGCAGAGAAGGCATGCTCAGATTCGAAACTACGAACTTTCGTATGAAAGGCTCGTTACTACACGCACTGAGCAATCCTCGCTCGCGTTGTAGGTAACTAAGTATTTTAAATCTTTGTCATTAATGAACGGTCTAGGAATAAATTTCTTACGGCAATTTAAAGGAAAGTAATTACTTAAATTATCTTAAAATTTATTTGTATACTATACTTAATATTTTTTTCCCTTACTTTGACTACGAGTACAGACTAATTTTAATCAGCAATAGTCTTTATCACAAAAAACTTAAATTAATTTGGATTATAATGGAAATCTTTTCTATCTGTAATTTTAAATAAGATCTTCTCCCTATTATTTTTAAGCTCCCGAGTTAATTGTTGTAATTTAGGAATCCTACATTTTTGATTCGCCTAAAGCGGGAAATAGTAACTATGTACTTAAATAAATTCATACAAAATAATTGTACCTACATTGACCTGTTCCCATACTAAATACCTTAAGTTACGGCTATAAACATTAATTTAGAGGAATTACAAATTTAATACATATAACAAACACAGTTGTGTTTGCTTAGTGTACTAAGCAAACACAACTGTTCTCATACGAATGTTTGTCCAGTATGGGGTTCGAACTCACGTTTTATGACGTACTAGCGGCCGCCCGCGACTTCGTCCGCGTGGAAAAGTAACTTTTTACCCCCCTTTTAACCCCTTAAAACCCCTTTTTCGCAATAAAGTAGCCTATGTTCTTTCTCAGGGTCTAGATCATCTGTTTACCAAATTTCATTTAAATCCGTTCCGTAGTTTTGGCGTGAAAGAGTAACAGACAGACAGACAGACAGAGTTACTTTCGCATTTATAATATTAGTTAGGAAGTTAGGATAAGTAAGGTTTATGTGATAGGTGGCAGACGAGCAGACGGATCTGGTGGTAAGCGATACCCGCCTATAGATACCTCCAACACCAGTAGAGTCGTAAGTGCGCTGCCAACCTTTAACCTCCATAACCCCAATTGGGCCTCCGGTACCCTCACGCGATCGACGAAACAGCATAGGCGCTGCTTAAAAGATGCTGGTAAAGCACAAAATAATTACACACAGAAAGTAAAGCCCACTAAGAGCTAAAAACGTGTCATGTACTCACGCATCCGTACTAACGGGTAAATACGCCTTTTCGACCACATTAATCCTAGCCTATGACATAAGATTGTCCGAACTGTCGAGGTCTGTGGTAGAGGCCGCGCGCTTATGTACTCATGCCGGGCAACAACCCTAGCATACGTTGACGAACTCTTCTAAATTCAAAATCAGGCTGAGTCTAGCTTCTGTGTATAATTATTTTGTGGGTAAAGTCACCATTGCATCGGGCCAGTAAAATTTTGAAAAGTAGGTCTAAAAAGCGGAAAGTCCGTTCAAATACAATGATCAGGGTTACCCTGTTTCTGGATTGACATAGTTTTAAAAATGTTTACGTTAACTTTTAGTTTGATCGAGCATTTCAGGTTTCTCAAGCTTTGCTTCGAAGTTTTACAGTTTTATTTTGCAACTTTTAAAATACTTGCCTAGTATGAAACTCTACAAAATCTTTCCAAGTAAAACAATTTCTTCAACTATAGTAAAATATTGCGCATAAATTATTTCAATTGCTATAGTCTAACAAAGGAATTTATTACCTATACTTATAAGTATTGCAGTAATATATGTAAGTATTTGAGTATTATTTGTGTCGTCTCCCTATTGTCTGATATCGGGTGATATCGATATCTATAACACCAAGTGCTTAAGCTACTTATTAGTACTGAGTCAGGGCAATGTTTTGCGTGCCTTGCTGTCCATGGGTGGGTCTGCGGTGATGAGGTTCGTCCTATTTCCCGCTTTCCCACCCCGAGCCTGGATTTGCCGGGAAAAGTCGCAGAGTGTTTAGTGGGTATGCCCTTGAACGGCCTCTGATTAGCAGAGGCCCAATCCAGGGGAGAGCCCCACACTACCTGGTCGTCTCCCAGCGGCCGGGTGTGCATAAGGCGGCATTCACTCTGCGTGAACAAAAAAAAAAATGTTTTGAGATGTGGTGTGATTTTTTTAATAAGCAATCCGCATTAGGCAAGCGTCGTGATTAAGCCTAATCCCATCATAGTAGCGATGACTTAATTTCTATGATGGAGGGCTTTGCCCTGCAGTGGGGCAGTATGTAGGCTGATACTGTACCTTTATTAACGACTACTACTAACCTTCGACAAACGCATAATATAAAACGTAGGTAATAAGCATTTCCACAATTTAATTATTTGAGTGGTAGAACAATTAAATTCATTGCCCATAATCTGATGTCAAACACGGGCAGTAAAGCAAATCTTTAATTTTAGAGGTCTGTCCGTTACTTTTTAAAGCGGAATAAAACCGAGCGTTTTATTCAAAGTGCCGACCGAGTTAACTGGCGGTTTGAGTTTACTGCGGACTTAACGAGTTGGTTTACTTTCCATTGTTTTACTTGCTGAGTGGGGACGGGAAACGATTGTCGCGGTGGTTCTAAGTCTAGGATTGTTGAATACATAGAGATCCTTCAAATGAACATCTGTCATGATTGGATTCCACTTGAGATTTTACTTGATTTTAGGTATGTTATTCTCTCTTTAATTTATTTCTTTGTGAATATATGTTCCACAAACTTATTTGGTGGAAATTCTATCGCCGGTGCGATGTAGTAAACGTGGACCTGCAAGAATTGAAAGCAGGAGATTGGCGACAAGCTGCACAAGACCGTGACAAATGGCGACATCTCGAATCGGAGACCAAGTCTTATTTTGGATCTTTGAGTAGAGAGAAGTAGGTAAGGTAACAAAAAAGTATATAATCGAACAATATTATTACCTAAGTACCAAATCCCGGAAACTATCGACACAAAATATTTTGTGCTATGGATGCTTGTTAGTAGTGATGCGTGAGAGAGAATCTAATGAACATAAATAATACATTTTAAGCACAAACTGTATTATTTAATAAGAATATGAATTGCGTTTATTCGCATAAAATATGGTTAAAGTAAATCAGATGTTACATAAAAATTATAAGGAACATAATAATGAAAAGTCTCTATCCTACTCTGTCCTAGAGCAGGGCAAAGGCCTCTTATCATAGTTTTACTATATCGATAGTCGGCTATGTTTCGGTTCGTATTTGTTTCGATGCCATTTAGAAATAACAATATTATCCATAGTATTACACAGTAATTGGTAATACTGACTTTTGGTTGACTGGCCGGATGGCGCATTTGGTAGCGTATGAGGCAGGTTTCATACGTCAAAAGTCTTGGGTTCGCTCCCCACCCTGGGCAAACATTCGTGTGATGAACACGTCATGTGTTTGTTCAGTGTCTCGGAGTCAGGTCAATATATGAGATGCTGTGTGATTTTTTAAATTTTTTATTTAGCCTATATTGTCGCACTGCTGGGCAAATGCCTCCCCTAGACCCTCCACCGCTCTCTATTTAATGTGGCCAATCGTGGGCAAAGCTGTCGGCGCGGCGTCCAGCGGGTTGCCATAGGATGGAAATTTCCGTCCATCTTTCTGGGAATTTATCATTATTATTTTATATTATTTATATTTTTTTCTGTGTGAATTTATTATTTAATTCCGTTCCTCCCATCACTACTTGTTACTAAGCCGGGCAGTCGCGCGGAATATCCGCCGTACTCCAGGCGGCCTGTTAGCTAATGTCATTGCTCCATTTAATAGGCCCTCGTTTTCCGCCAGTATGATTTCTGCAGCTATTATAGATCTAACATTTTAAAATGTTACTCTGGTACCTGAAGGCAATGCAGATATACAGGGTGGAATTTTGTAATGCCACCTGAAGGGAAACTGCTCCAAATAATGTAAATAGAAAACTTTACACAAAGAAAACATTTTTATATTCTTGAAAAGAAATTTGCAAAAAGAAAAAGGCTTGTATCGTACCGAAGTAAAACAAGAAATTTAAAAAAAGATTGGCTATTTTATCCTTTTCTTTTTTCTAAGAGTATAAGGGGGGGGGGGGGGAGGGGTTATTAAGGATTTTTTGAGCTATTGAAGAGATTTCGGACCTCCCTTTAAAAAAAAAAATCTAGCACCTTTTTACATGGTACCAGACCAGCTCAAAATGGTGGCAATGAGAATATAGATCGCTGTCGCATTCAAACAAAAACGCGCAGACAAAATGTGAAAGAGTGGGCAATACCAATTAGGTCGTAACGCCCGCTTCAAATTAGGTCCTCTGGTTAGCGGTTGGTATTATTGCAAATCCCTAGGTATTGTCAAGGCACCATCATCTTATCAAGTATATTGGCCCCGGAATAGATAAGAGTCTATTCACCTTTGACTCAAGGCAAAGAGACCCATTGTTAAAGGCACACTGAGATTTAGATATCTATTGTAACAATTTTAACATCTACAGCGAAATCCGGAATAAAGGGCATTATTATTATAAAGGCCCCATTGGTCTAGCGGTTTAAGTACCGGGCTATGATCTCGGTTCAAATCCCGGGACGAGCAAAAGTATGCTTCGAATTTTTCGAATACACTGTAAACCCTTTATAGGGTACTAACAGCACGCCGTCACAACTTATTACGGGACCTAGTTCCACATATTTGTCGATAAATGGGTACATTTAGGTCTTGTAGTTGTATATAGTATTATCTCTTTATAAATAGTATGGATGGTACTGTGTATGCACAGCAGGCGTCAGGTCGAGTTTTACTTGCCTTGACGAACCTGGAAAAGGGTAGGTATCTCCACGTTACGCCGTCTGTACTTTCCCTTTGGCTGCTTTTCCACCAGAGCTGTCCAAGGTAGCTAAGCGGTGTGCGAGAAAGATCCACCAATGGAATCACTTCTTTAGCTACCTCGCTTTCCTCGCACACCGCTTAGCTACCTCGCTTTCCACGCACACCGCTTAGCTACCTCGCTTTCCACGCACACCGCTTAGCTACCTCGCTTTCCACGCACACCGCTTAGCTACCTCGCTTTCCACGCACACCGCTTAGCTACCACGCTTTCCTTGCACACCGCTTAGCTACCTCGCTTTTCTCGCACACCGCTTAGCTACCTCGCTTTTCTCGCACACCGCTTAGCTACCACGCTTTCCTTGCACACCGCTTAGCTACCTCGCTTTCCACGCACACCGCTTAGCTACCACGCTTTCCTTGCACACCGCTTAGCTACCTCGCTTTCCACGCACACCGCTTAGCTACCACGCTTTCCTTGCACACCGCTTAGCTACCTCGCTTTCCACGCACACCGCTTAGCTACCACGCTTTCCTTGCACACCGCTTAGCTACCTCGCTTTCCACGCACACCGCTTAGCTACCTCGCTTTCCACGCACACCGCTTAGCTACCACGCTTTCCTTGCACACCGCTTAGCTACCTCGCTTTCCACGCACACCGCTTAGCTACCACACTTTCCTTGTATACCGCTTAGCTACCTCGCTTTTCCTCGCACACCGCTTAGCTACCTCGCTTTTCTCGCACACCGCTTAGCTACCTCGCTTTTCTCGCACACCACTTAGCTACCTCGCTTTCCACGCACACCACTTAGCTACCACACTTTCCTTGTATACCGCTTAGCTACCACACTTTCCTTGTATACCGCTTAGCTACCTCGCTTTTCTCGCACACCACTTAGCTACCACACTTTCCTTGTATACCGCTTAGCTACCTCGCTTTTCTCGCACACCGCTTAGCTACCTCGCTTTTCTCGCCACACCGCTTAGCTACCTCGCTTTCTCGCACACCACTTAGCTACCTCGCTTTCCACGCACACCACTTAGCTACCACACTTTCCTTGTATACCGCTTAGCTACCTCGCTTTTCTCGCACACCGCTTAGCTACCTCGCTTTTCTCGCACACCACTTAGCTACCTCGCTTTCCACGCACACCACTTAGCTACCACACTTTCCTTGTATACCGCTTAGCTACCTCGCTTTTCTCGCACACCACTTAGCTACACACTTTCCTTGTATACCGCTTAGCTACCTCGCTTTTCTCGCAACACCGCTTAGCTACCTCGCTTTTCTCGCACACCGCTTAGCTACCTCGCTTTTCTCGCACACACACTTAGCTACCTCGCTTCCACAGCACACCACTTAGCTACCACACTTTCCTTGTATACCGCTTAGCTACCTCGCTTTTCTCGCACACCGCTTAGCTACCTCGCTTTCCACGCACACCGCTTAGCTACCACGAACAGCTCTAATGAAAAAGCAGCCTTAGTACCTTATACCTAAGTATATAACGAATAATTCTGAAGTACTTGGCAAGTTGATGCAGTTAAGAAAAAGTTGGAAGCCCCAACAACCCTAAAGCATACAGCTGCTGGAGTTCAACTTAACAATAAACTAGCATTAACTAGTTTAGGTTGTTAGATTCATAAAAATGGAAAATTCCAGAACAGCTTGTGGAGAAAGTCGGGAAAGCAAAGAGGAAAGGGTAAGGTGAGTTTAAATGTGAGTAGGAGTTAAAAGTTTTGAAATGGATGAAGTATGTATTGAAAATACTGAGCAATCTATTGAAAGTGTTTTTTATAAATACTTAGGTAGGTACGTACAGTCACACATCAATGTATACAAAACTGTCAAATTTCTTCAATCGACTATCCTCGTACTGTGAAACACATTAGGTTGAATATCAATTGAGGAAATTTGACAGGTTGTAGTTACCTGATGTGTGGCTGTCTGTACGTAGTTATAATCCGTCAAAAAGTCATGAAAGCGGATTTTTGGGGAACTAACGGAGTTCCCATGTTTTAAAATCAATAGGGTTACCATACTCTTAAATAAATATTAAATTTAATATCGATATTCACTCGTCCACTCGATAAAGTGACTATTTTCGGCCGACGAATACTTAACGTTTATTTGTTACCAAATCGGAAGCATTACAAACACCGGTCTGTAAATATTATGTCGAGAGACAGATTGCGACCAAGTTTAGTTGTGTAATAAGGAATCAATATTGCGAGTTATTAAAATAGTCCGAGTCATTTGTTGATCAGCTTCAGGTTTTTGATTTGCATTTTCATTCCGAGACGGTCGAATTTTCGAATTTAGTAAGGGTTGGTTAATGGGAATAATTGGTGATCATCACCAACTTGGTGATCGCCAATCCGCATCAGGCAAGCGTGGTGATTTAGCCTAATAATCTCCTATTTTTTTTTTTTTTATATAAGATGGGTGTTACTTACACTGTGAAAGTTCCACCAGCTCGTACTAAGCGTTTCGCTTCTTCTTTCTTAGTACGAACTGCTAAGGAATGGAACAACTTGCCGGCTTCTGTATTTCCAGAGAGCTACAATTTGGGTGTCTTTAAGTCGAGAGTGAATAGGCTTCTTCTGGGAAAGCACGCTACATCTTAGACCTCATTGTCACTCTCAAGAGTGAGATGAGGTCAAGTGCAAACCCATCTTATATAATCTCCTATTATAGTAGTGATAACTTGATTTCTATGATGGAGGCCTTTGCCCTGCAGTGGGACAGTAAAAGCTGATACTTTACTTTTTTATCGGTCTAGTCGTGATGATCGCCTTTGGATTTTCGGCTCATTTTCCCATCATTAAGAGCCAGTTACTTTCCCGTTAAAACACTAACCGTTTTCCGTCTAGCAGGTGTCCAGGCGGCTAACCTTGTTAGAGGGCGAGATTGCAGCGACGGACGCAAAACGAGCTGCCCGGAATAAAAACACGCTAAACTTTAGAAACTCTTTAACTGCATAGTCTGTACAGATGAGAAACGGGGACTGACGTTTTCTTCTGCTATATAAATACTAGCTAAGTATAGACACATGGTAAGACTCTATTTCACAATCTTCTTCTATCTTTTCCGTGGACGTATATAAGTAGTGGGGTAGCAAATTGTAGATAGCCCTGGGACGGCAAATCAACAAATCAACCTCACGTTCTTCAAGAATGCGTACATGTAATAACGCACGCTGGGTCCAGCCGGTCCTTGAATTGTACTTCGGGAGAGCCGCAATGGGTGATTAGTATTTTTTTTGCAATGTGGGACACCCCCCTTGTCAAAGCTATATACGTCCGTGATCTTTTCTATACTATTTATAAAGAGATTAACCTCATAGTCCACGTCAGAGCTAATAGGTAAACCGAAAATACGAAACACTTGCGCGATGTAATTGACTCCCAGTGCCATCTATGTGTAGACAGTGGGACTACTTTACCGAAACGAAGTGAGAGCGGACCACTATATCTATACTATTTATAAAGAGGTTAACCTCATATTCCACACCAGGGCTTTTAAGTAAACCGAAAACACGAAACACTTGCGCGACAAAATCAAAGACCAGCGCCATCTATCGGTAGACACTGGAACTACTGTCCCGAAACAAAGGGAGGGCGGGCGACTAGTTAAATAATAAAGCACTGAACGTGCATGTTTGGTCGGAATTAGCACAGGAACCGAACAAAATGGCGAACTTTGACGTTGGAGGCCAAGACGTAGGTCTTATACCTGAGCCAGCGTAGTAAGAAGGTAAGTAAGTGGCTCTCCCACGGCAAATGTAAGTAAGTAACCTTTAAATTGATGATACAAGAAAAGGCAGGAAAATAGAACTTCGAGAATACAAACACAAACTTAACGCCTTTAGAGTAAAAGAAAACAAAATAGGTATACCAAAGTCTTTAAAGTCAACATTATTGTTGCCAAAGTTGGGCATATGAATATCAATTGAAGAATAATTTGGTATACTTCGGCGCATAAAATACCTGCGAAGGAAACAGTTTGTTAAGTAAACGTGGGTATAATAAGGTTTTTTAAGAAAGCTTATGAAGTTTGCCCTTGTTCATTTTCGAGAGATTTCATTCAATTTTCGTCCCCCACTTCGTTATGTTAAGGCATTCGTAATTTAATTATAAGTGAAGTGTACTTTTACTTAATTTCTTACGATTTTTATATTTTTAATCTTGAGAGAAGGGCGAAGGTTTGTGATAGTTAAAATTAAATAATAATAAATATTTCACTACATCACATACATTGATCTGACTATACATTGATCTGAGACAGGTAGCTCAAGCACCTGTGTTACAGATATCAGAACCAACAGTGGGATTACAAATATATACATATAATACATCATAATATATGAATAACGATATGTAAATGTTAATGAAGTAATATATTAATGGCATACGAATCGACATACTTACTCTTTGATACATCCTACTCAGTACCTATATAATATTGACGACCCGGTTGGTTCAGTGGTAGTGAATGCTGCGTCTAGGCCAAGGGTTGCGGGTTCGATCCCCGCACAGTACAAACATTTGTGTGCATTAACATGGATGTTTGTATTGGTTTGGGTGTTTTCTATGTATTAAATAAATAAATAAATAAATAAAATAATGTACTTATAGAGTCTGTCATCCTCACCTTGAAGGCCTGCTGAGATGCCGTTACACGCCCCGTCTTAAAAACCCAGGATTGTAAGAAGGAAGAAACACATGAAATGGAAGTCACTAACAACAACTCAACCACTAAATCATAGTTACGCGTTACAGAAACTATTCGAAACGTGCTCTTTTGCTATTAGAGCATGCATGCATGGGCATGAATGGGCCGGCTCGACCGAAGTGATACCACTGCCTCACAGAAAACCAGCGTGAAGCAGCCCCTGTGCTGTGTTTCGCCGAGTGAGTGAGGGTAAGGGGATAAAAGGTTGGCAGCGCACTTGTAACTCCACTGGTGTTGCAAGTGTCCATGAGCGGCGGCAATTGCTTACCATCAGGTGATCCGCCTGCTCGTCTGCTACCTATCACATAAAAAAAAAAAAAAAAAAAAAAAAAAAAAAAAAAAAAAAAAAAAAAAAAAAAAAAAAAAAAAAAAAAAAAAAAAAAAAAAAAAAAAAAAAAAAAAAAAAAAAAAAAAAAAAAAAATAAAAATAGAGCCAGTGACATTTTCGCGTCCACGCTGTAAACTAGGGTTTATATGATGGAAGACGGTGGTCGACCGACCACTTAAATCAGTTTGTCTCTAGCTATCCGCTTGCTCACTTTTTAATCTCATACAAAGATGACAACTAGTTGATTTACCTTTTTGGACTTTGAACACTCTTTACATCTAAGACATTAGTGCTATTTTTGCACTGCCGTAGCTCTTAACGTGTCGCTGACTTTACGAATATTCAACGAGACTCTACTTCTCCAGATCAACGTCTCGAGATTAGGTTTTAGTGTTTATTTTCATAAGTTTGCATATTTGATAATGGGAATCTGTCATGCATTGAAAAATAAACAGACACGCTCTCGGGAGCGCATTCGCGCCCGCGTTATGGTATCGCGAGGAGCTAGAGTAAGGAGGGTCCAGACCTCACGTTAGTAGGGACTTGGAGTGAATATCCTCCCAGATTGTGGTAGTTAGAGAGCGAACTAACCTATTAATTCCAGAAAAGCAGTAAAAGATATTTCAAACCAATACCGCCTCCACCTCATTGCGACAGTACACTTTTATATTAGTTACATTATTATAATTAGGTTGATTCTGTTAAGAAACTTAGTTGTAAATGTGGAAAATAAATAAATAAATAAAATAATGTACTTACATTGAAATTCTAGTTATAAAGTTGTGAATTTTGTGCAATATAGTACCTATGTATATCTATTATATCTATCTATCTATTATATATTATGAACGTACAAGAGTTCAAAAGGATTGATTTGCATGAAGCACATTACGGGAATTAGGTATGCATGAACTAAGTAACTCGTAAGTAACTGACATACATATAAATACATCATAATATATGAATAACGATATGTAAATGTTAATGAAGTAATATATTAATGGCATACGAATCGACATACTTACTCTTTGATACTATCCTACTCTGTACCTATATAATATTGACAAACCGGTTGGTTCATTGGTAGTGAATGCTGCGTCTGGGCCAAGGGGTTGCGGTGTTCGAACCCCGCACAGTACAAACATTTGTGTGCATTAACATGTTTGTTAGTATTGGTTTGGGTGTTTTCTATGTATTGTAAAAGTATTTTAAGTATATATTTGTAATCCCACTGTTGGTTCTGATATCTGTAACACAGGATGCTTGAGCTACCTATCTCAGAGTCAGATCAATGTACATATGTGATGTAGTGAAATATATAATTCCTGAATGCGACCAAAAATACTTGACTTGGGGATTCTGGTAATTATAATGAAGCGACTGCCGTCACCTTCGTAAATCTTTAACAGGGGAACCAAACTAACTTTTTTTATATTGAAGACAATCAAGATGACCTCACTCCGCCTGATGGTAACCAGCCGTGAGATCCAAATATGAGGTTGACTGGCACAAACGAACAAATAATGTAGGTACTTATAGAGTCTGTCATCCTCACCTTGAAGGCCTGCTGAGATGCCGTTACACGCCCCGTCTTAAAAACCCAGGATTGTAAGAAGGAAGAAACACATGAAATGGAAGTCACTAACAACTAACTCAACCACTAAATCATAGTTACGCGTTACAGAAACTATTCGAAACGTGCTCTTTTGCTATTAGAGCATGCATGCATGGGCATGAATGGGCCGGCTCGACCGGAGTGATACCACTGCCTCACAGAAAACCGGCGTGAAGCAGACCCTGTGCTGTGTTTCGCCGAGTGAGTGAGGGTACCGGAGGCCCACCCAGGGGGAAGGGGATAAAAGGTTGGCAGCGCACTTGTAACTCCACTGGTGTTGCAAGTGTCCATGAGCGGCGGCAATTGCTTACCATCAGGTGATCCGCCTGCTCGTCTGCTACCTATCACATAAAAAAATAAAAAAAGAGCCTTCTATGGCAGCGACATTTTCGCGTTCACGCTCCAACTAGGGTTTAGATGGCAGACGGTGGTGAGTGATCGATCACTTACATCAGTTTGTTTCTAGCTATCCGCTTGTTCACTTTCCAATCTCATAAAAAAGATAAATGCCAACAAGTGGATTTACCTTTTTGGACTTTGAACACTCTTTACATCTAAGACATTAGTGCTATTTTTGCACTGCCGTAGCTCTTAACGTGTCGCTGACTTTACGAATATTCAACGAGACTCTACTTCTCCAGATCAACGTCTCGAGATTAGGTTTTAGTGTTTATTTTCATAAGTTTGCATATTTAAGGGCGTACGTGAAGCCTCCAATACACCCTTCCAACCTCCCATACTACTGTGCACACTTACAGACGGTTATAAAAACAAGTCTAATATTATAGTATGTTACAACTACAAGCGTACGCGCCGGATAAACCCTTGGTTAGAAGAGCCCTTACTGAAGGCGCGGGTTTGACTCACTAGCGCTGCCAATTCATATTTGATGATAAGGGATTTTAGGAATACTGAAAATATAGAAAAAAAAGAAGTGTAAATTTTTGTGGATAATTATTTTTATCCCGTGACATGTCCCGAAAAACTAAATACTTACGCAGGTACTTTGTTATTTCATTTGTGCCTGTCAACCTTATATTTGGATCTCACGGCCGCTTAACATCAGGCGAAGTGAGGTCATCTTGATTGTCCTCAACATAAAAAACCCCTTAATTTACCAGACGTCGTCTAACGTTAGTCATGGACTTATGCAATAGGTACTTATGCTGTAAGTATATCACTTTTACTAAACTGAAAGCACCATTTTAAAGCCAAACCGTCTCGTCATAAGGGGGGAGGGGCGTTAGCCTAGCGGCTCGTTTTATCGTCTAATTTTTAATCGGAAAATTCAATTTTTACAATTAACATATACAACATAACATGAGTAACGTGTACAACATAAGTCACCAATAGATTTATCTAAAAATATGTGATTTAAAAAAAGAATTGGTGGCGCTAGTAGACCTAACTAACAGCCAAATAAGAGTTGTAGAGTGAGCGAATTGTGTCGTCAATTACGTATGAGCGTCCGGTCCAAACTGGGTATGCGGCGGCACGGGTCTGACCCGACAACCCATACCTAACCTAACCTACTCAAATCTTACCGGAAACATACTTATATGAGCAGTAGGACAGAAATAGAAGACCCCGGGCTGTACGGGATCGTGATTTTGGGGTCCTGGGTATATTCCCAGGTATATGGACCTATGTGATGTAGTGAAATATTATATTATATTATATTATTCCCGGGTTAGAGGGCAACTCGTCCCAGAATTAAAGACTTTTTTGATTGGAAAACCATCATGGCTTTCACCTAGTCCCATGTGGGGGACAAAGTGGTGTGTGGGACTCTAACCCTTAATCGCAATCGGATACCTACCCCTCAGCCGGGACTGGAGCGCTACCGAACCAATCTTTGTAATGATAATTCTTACTAAGTAAATATTGGTGATTATGATCGTTTATGATCGCCAATCCGCATTAGGAAAGCGTGGTGATTACGGCTACTATCATAGTAGCGATGACGTAATTTCTATGATGGCCTTTGCCCTGCAGTGGGACAGTATATAGACTGATACTTTACTTAACTTTATTATTATAGATCTTTGAGTTAACAGACACATTTCCCCTTATTTCAAAATAACTAATAAAAAAACTACTGATGTAGTTTTATAAAACTTCAATATTTCCGCGTACAAGTTGTAAACTGCTTTTCACCCAGCGGGTTACGGCCGACGTTGAAAAATGGTTGCTAACGTGAATTTAAAACGAATGTGACACAAATATGGAGTCCAGATAGGATCTTTAACATTTAGAAAGCGGTCGACCGTGGCAGTCGTGTTATTGATTACATGTGGTTGAAATCGTTTAGTTTAATGGTCTGTCGGCTTATCAATGAAGCTGGGATTTGTGGGCATCGATTGAGTCAACTCGGTATTTTTCCGTCTTATTTAGATAAAACCTTTTTTTCGTTTGGGTTGCTTTTGTGTGGTTTAAGCGCTCAGCTTTGAAGACTGGCTCGGTCTGGTATTAAATGGACTGGTTGGTGTGCAGGGAGCAGTAAGTAATTTGGGTGTATCTTTGTTCATCTTACTTAGTTTACGTACCAACGAATAATCTTAAAAACAATTGTAAGGCACATGTACTGTGTAATCGTTTCGCCTTTTTTACTTTTGCGTTTTTAATATTTTATTCTACCAATTTGGTAATGATGAAATATATATACAAAATTGAAAAGCGTAAATACGTATGCGCAGATACTGACCAATCACAATAAAGTTCAACACACGACGTTTGTCCAGAGTGGGAATTGAATCTACGACCTTTGACGTATGAGGGAGGAAGGGTCACTACCAATCTGGCCTGGCAATAATAAATTAAATTTAGAATGCGGTAATGTCATACCAGCTATGCGGTAATGTTATATTTCTATGCAGTTTACAGCTAATTTATACAAAAGATGTACTTTTTTTTTGCGAAATTTCATATAGTAGGTAATATGCATCTTATTTAAATTCTGATATTATCAGTGAGCAGGAGTCATTATTGTTAAGATAGCAATGAAGATAAACTTATATCGCTATTTAGTAGTTCAAGACGCTCTATTAGTTGAAAATGCTTAAAATTTTGCAGAATATTGTAAAATTTTCTACTCTATCTCCGACTTATTACATACTAACTACATAGTTCATGATTATGATCTAAGTATAGTTATTATTTGAGCGATGCTGGTAGCTCAGTGGATTAGACGTGCGGCTTCCATACGGGGAGTAATAAGTTGGATCCGAGCATGCACCTATGGATTTTTAATTTATGTGCGTTACTTCTACTATTAGATCGCTTGTGAGGCAAAACATTTTACTAATGCTTGCACGTTTCTAGTGGTTCAAAGACCAGGCCGAGATCACTTCCCGAGTCGAGCAAAAAGTATCTACCAACAGCCATACATCAAAGTAAACAAAACTGTTAAATTTCTTCAATCGACTCTCATCTTACTGTCATACACATTAGGTTGAATATCAATTGAGAAAATTTGACAGGTTCTGGTAACCTGATGTGTGGCTGACTGTACCTACTTATGTTTAAAATTTTTCGAACATGTCTCGGGTTTGTGATTAACAATCCACATTAAGCTAGCGTAGCGGTTTGATCTAGATTACATATTTACCTACCTACGTATAATAAAAATTCTCGAGATCTCCAATAGAAATAAAAAAAACTTAGTGACCTCTTGAACGAGATTGGATCAGCCATGCCATGGTATGTGACGTCATAGGAATCGGACGTCTAATCTCGTACGCAATCAAATCATGCATCGGAAGAGTACAGAGATTCGATAAAGTAGGAAAAAAAATTAAAAATGCATATTGTTTATTTTAAGTTGTCTGTAAGTGTGTCATTTGTAAAAAGGATAAAAACGTGTATTAATAAAAGTAATTAAGTGGGTAAACCTACTAGGACCTAAGTAGCGTTAGCTTTTTTCCTTTAAACACATTTAAGTGCATGTCTCCTAGATAAAGAAGAGCTCTCTAAACATTAATTAAGTAAAAACAACACGACCGCTTTTGAATAAACTAAATAGATATCACTGCCAGGAATTAGTGCCCTTTGGAGATAGGTTAAATATTTGCTTGGCTTAAAGTGTTTCCGTATTCATTAGGGACAAGAAAAAATTGAGGTTCCTAGGTACATTAAATAAGGGTAAAGTATATAGTAAGTATACTTTGATTGATCACACAACATTTCAAAACTCGTAAAATCATAGCACATCATACGTAGTTTAATTTTCTTCTATCTGCCGCACTCAGAGATGTCAATGACTTCAGAAAAAATATTTACCCTTATTTTATTAACCGACTTCAAAAAGGAGGAGGTTCTCAATTCGACCTGTAGTGTTTTTTGTATGTATGTTACTCAGTGGTTTTTGGAAAAAACAACTAAAACCAATTTTTTTTTTACTTTTTAGTTCAATGGTACTCGTAGGTATATACGAGTATTGTGGCTGTAGTCTTGAAGTCAAAAAGTAATTTTTATTCGCTTATGCATACAGACTAGACACCCATATTATTAGGCACCTAGGCGTTAGGGCCTTCACACGCAACTTAAAATGAGACTAGCCCAGATTTTTTTAATAACCTTGAATTACACATGAAGGTACTACTTAAAGTTTCCCTAGGGATACAATATTTATCACTCATACGACTGTCCATCTGGCTTAACCTATGATTTGAATAACAATGTAATGAAAGGCGGATCCGCTGTCATATCACGAGGATAATATCCACGCGCATGCAAAAATGTATGAAGATAACATCTGAAGGAAGATACATCAACAACAACGCGTTTTTTTCATCCTAAAAATGTGGGGTATTTTTAACCCCCGACGCAAAGCGTGTGTGAAATAAGTTTGACGTGTCTGTCTATTTGTCCGTCTGTCTGTCTGTGAGATCGCATCTCTTCGAAGGCGCGAGTCCATAGCCATTACAAAAAAAAAAGAGATCGCATCTCCCGAATGGATGACTTAGGGATCGTTTACACCAAACGTATTCTCCGCCGCTGACGATGTCTAAGTACTAGATCGTCGAGTCGCCTCGGTGTGAACGACAAGTTCAATATATTATATGGGATAGCAATAGACTGCGTAACGCGCTTACTGTCAGCGGCCGACAATACGCTCGGTCTGAACGATGCCGTACTTACTTACTTACTCCACTGGCTCAGCTCAAGAGAACGCCACTTTGGTCGAAGATCGAACCCAAACGGATGAACCGATTGAGATTTTGTTTTTTTTTTGTTTGAAAGTTATAATAAGTAATCGGGAGTGTTCTTAGCTAGATAAGATGGCCGCCAACTTAAGATGGCAGCCAGCACCAAATTATAATTTTCATATTTTAACTTGATTCCTGTGATAGAGATATCAAATAAAAAGACTTTTTGTGACTAATTTCATATAGTAGAATGCAGAATGCATTGCCAGGTGTCCTGCCCATGGCATTATAAACGATGAAAAATTACGTAAAGTCGAGTTCAAAAATATGTATACACTTTAGGACCTTGTCACAATACATATTTATAAGAAAAGTGGAAGTCGTTTTCTTATACATTGTACTGTGACAAGGTCCCAAAGTGTATACATATTTTTGAACTCGACTGTACCTACGAATATTACTCGTATGTAAAAAATGCAGTTGAACTAATAAAAATACATATCGAACTCATTCTAGCGACTGCTTTTAGACAAGAAGATGGACTAGACATTTTTATCACCCGTCTTGACGACGGCATTCCAAGATACGATCTTCGGAGTTATAGACAAGGTACTATGAAAAATAAATGCTTAATTATACATTATATAAGTATACCTACCTTTTATATTTTATGCACGAGGAGAAGGCCAGATGCTGCACTTTATTATAACATCAAACTGTGTTATAACATCCAGAGTGTTTTGCAGTTTATTACCTGAAATAAAGCAAATTAATTAAATTAAATAATTGAGCAACTGAGATGAAAATATTCTCGTATGAATGTAGGTATGTAAAATAATCGTAATTTTTTATGTGATAGGTGGCAGACGAGCAGACGGATCACCTGATGGTAAGCCATTGCTGCCGCCCATTGCCACCTGCAAAACCAGTAGAGTCACAACTGTGCTACCAAACTTTAACCCCCTTTCCCCCAATTGGGCCAGTACCCTCACTCACTGGACGAAACACAGCGAAGGCACTGCTTCACGCTGGTCTTCTGTGAGGCCGTGGTATCTCTCCAGTTGAGCCCATTCATGCCTAAGCGTGGCTCTCCCACGGTTAAACAGTTTTGAAGGAAAATGGTTCTAAAAGTCGCGGATCATTTGTTTTTTAGAACTACTGCTTAAAAATTATGAACGTCTTTTATCATGGTTTGAAATGTGACTTTAATTCAATTCAAATAAGCTTCAAATTAGCGATTTCATTAATCAGCTTAAGTACTTCTGGTAAAGGGTTTAGGAATTATTATTTATGAATTATGCGGATAGGATCAGCGTTCAGTCAAGAGCGAAAGCCTTTGAGGTATCGTCATTATTGGACCAGTATTGTTATAATAAGAAAGTAATATGTAGGCAGGAAGCAGCTACTTGAAAATCTTAGGTAGAATTCGGAACTAATATTATCGTGAAAGAAAGAGAATATGCATATTTTGTAGATAAGGCAGTTTAAGAAATAACGAAAGTTTAAGAAATACATCGGGCCAAGCCGCCAAGGTTTCGTGATTTCGGTTTTCCTAGAAGCTTTGTCGTTGTATAGGCATGTTTTTTTATAAATAGTATAGATAGATAAAAAAACCTAACCCTTGTTCTATTTTGTCCTTTGCCCAAAGGGTCCGGTAGAAATCGCTATAATAATAAAATAATAATCCTTTATTTCAAGTCACAATAGTAAAAAAGTTATCATTTGCAACACTATGTCAAATTATTATTTGAGCAACCTTGACTTCCACGTTAAGTTAAACGAAGGATACATAAAGTTTAATAAAGTATTATGAGGGTACAAATATCTTTGGGTACAAACGCAAAAAAGGTTAGCAACCCGACAAGATTGGTGGGAAGATCTTGACACTTATCAAAAAGGTTGAACGACCGTAGATCAAGAAGGAAATGGCGGAAGGCGCGTCGTAAGTGTATTTGTTTATCATTAGGGTGGTATTTAACAGTTTTATTTAATAATGAACACTCATCTTAGAGTTTAATTCCCGGTTGCGTCCTAGCATGCTCCTTACCAGTCTGGTAAATACAATAAAGTGACTGCCGTCTTGGCCACCTCGAGAGACTGGACGAGGATCGTCTCGTCAAGAAAGCATACCAGAGCCGACCGATAGGCCGACTCCCGGAAGGCCGACCTAGGTGTCGATGGAAAGACGTCGTTGAGAGTGATCTGTGAGAACTTCAGCCCAAGGACTGGCAAAAAGTAGTGCAAGATCGACCAAAGTGGCGTTCTCTTGTTTCGGAGGCCAAGACTCGTTTCGGGTCGCGTTCGTAAGTTCGCAACCTTACACAGGGAAACAAGACCAATTGAATCACGGTTACAATATCAAAAAGACGAACGCTTGCGTGATTCAATTGACCACTTAGCGCCATCTATTGGTTAAAATTGGAACTAATAAAAAATCAAGGCTCGATAAGAAGTGAGGCCCATTTCGTGGCAAACGTAACTTTATTAAAGACATAAAAGCCTTGTAAAAGTTATTACAAACCTTAAACAAAATGTTCCTACAACATCGAAGTAATCGATGGGGTGAGACGACTGATGGCAAACCAAGAGTAGGACGACGATGCCTTAAACGGTATAAAATAAAATGAGCCTCAGTCAACACACCTTTACATTGTGGTACAAGGCAAAAGCTTCAAAATATCGCTTATCAGCTCCACTGAGGAAGAGCCACGCTTCGGCAGCAATGGAGTGATTACCAGTGGAGTAGTATGGGTATCGGCCGCCGAGACGAGATACTATTTCGCTGGGCTTTTTGCCAAGCGAATGAGTGAGGCTACAAAACATATTATCAAAAAACATTGAAGCATTTAAAACAACCCGGTAAAACGCACACTGGTAGAAATTGTGGGAGAACCACGTTTCGGCATGAATGGGCCGGCTCGACCGGAGCGATACCACTGCCTCACAGAAAACCGGCGTGAAGCACTTGTGCTTTGTTTCACCGATTGAGAGAGGGTACCGGAGGCCCACTCGGGGGGAAGGGGATAAAAGGTAGGCAGCACACTTTTGACTCCACTGCAGCACTGGTGTTGCAGATGTCCATGGGCGGCGGCAATTGCTTACCATCAGGTGATCTGTCCTGCACAGGAAAACTGCACTTAAATCCTATGAAGGTCTTTCCTTCAAACAACGGACGAATTAAAATTAAGGTCGTCTCTTTCGTCTCTCGTAACTTGCCCCATTTTGACGAGGCGATAAAACAAAATAGGTGTAAGTGAGCTGAGTTTACGGCGGCTCTCCCGGCTTCTACGAGACTCTGCCGCCACTCGACAAAATATTAGATTTATGCCCTCAGGGCTGCCAAGTCTAATGATGAAAATATTCATTTTAACTTGACGGAGAGCCACGCTTCGGCATGAATGGGCCGGCTCGACCGGAGTGATACCACTGCCTCACAGAAAACCGGCGTGAAGCAGCCCTGTGCTGTGTTTCGCCGAGTGAGTGAGGGTACCGGAGGCCCACCCGGGGGGAAGGGGATAAAAGGTTGGCAGCGCACTTGTAACTTCTACTAGTGTTGCTGGTGTCCATGAGCGGCGGCATTGCTACCTTCAGGTGATTCGCCTGCTCGTCTGCTACCTATCACATAAAAAAAATTCGTCGTAAGACCCAAAAGCCTTTTAAAAGGTAGAAACAATTGATTTTCTACTGTCTGCTGTATGGGCCTTACGACGTTAAACTACGCGTCAAAGTAAATGTTCCACACATCACCTAGTCTCTGGGGATTATTTGTTCAGACAGCAGTAGAAATTACTATACACTGCAGTTGTTCAAAGAGAGATTAACGTTTAAACTTTCAAAAAGCATTTGGTTGTCATGACAGTATTTACTAAATGACCAATACCTTAACAGTTATAGTTCGCGGCATGAAACTGTAGTTATGACCTTGAGTGCGCAGAAACCAATTTTAATAGAAAGTCTTCTTTTTACAAGTGCGCAAAATAAATCGCTACACTTTCATGCCACCAGCTACTTATATCAATTTATTTTTTATCTTACAACAAAATCACTGATATATGGGATAAAGAAAGGATACTCAGATGTTATGACACATTTGACAAATATAGAGGTAACGTTTATGTGAAATTGACAAACTTAGACTTGTGACGATCGAAGTAAGTATATTCGTATATATTTCCGGTGTACAGGAAACATGTATACTTCGATGACAATAGATGGGGCATCTCCCAACAAATTGAAAGAAGGTTTGAAATTAAAACCAATCCATTGCTGAATGGCTCACCGAATGATGTGAGAGGTTTTAATTTACCTCAACTGAATACGAGCCAACCCTAATAAAAGCCGACTGGTTGTTGCGGGAGTCAAATCGTCAAATTACGTGAATTAATTCTGTACTGGTACTTCTGGGATCGTTTAATTATTTTATGCGTTAAAGGTGTGATTGTTTTGAGTGGGTTCATCATTAAATTGATGTTTCATCTTTATTCAATTTGACGTTTTACGAGTATTCATGCTTTATTTTGGTCTGGTCCTTATCTTTTTATTTATGTGATATGTGGCAGACGAGCTGACAGGATTACCTGATGGTAAGCGATATTTATTTATTTATTTTAAACTTGATTGTACTAAAAGATAATTCAATAGCCGAACTTAATGCCAAGAGGTATTCTCTACCAGTCAGCGATTAGACCCCTGCAACACCAGGAGTGCCACAAGTATAGGCTGCCTCTACTAAAATACCTAACTCAATTCATTAAAAAATACTGCTCAAACCTCCGGTTATTTTCACAACGTAACGTCTCTCTTTACTCACTTGACATTGGCAGAATGAGGTTTTTTGCAAATGCAAAATCCGATAGGCGTTACGTTGACGTCAGGTCCAACAACAAGTGGATTGGTTCCATTTTGACTTATCTTGTCATAATTAGGTACTTACGTACAACGTTTTGTACGTCTGTCTGTTTTGTATTGGTTGTTACCAATGTCGTTAAAGTTGGACCTGACGTCAACGTAACGCCATCTATCGGATTTTGCATTTACAAAACCTTCATTAATAAAGCTCAAAAGCAGGGTCCAAGCCATAACAAAAAAAATAGCTGCATAAAATTTGTGTAAGCGAATCGCATTCGTAAGGTAAGGAGGAAGTCCTATTCCTATTCTGTTCCTATTGTGCCTTTTTGTTTGTATGTCTCTGTGGTTAATAAACAAATATTTATCTTTAAGTCAACACTAGACTTAAAGCCTACGTATTAGCTCTGTGGTATTAATTAATAACAGCCGCACGTCGACCAATCAACGGCAAGCCCGTCCCGCGGGACAGCTGATTGCCGTGACGTCACATGCCATCTCCGTGCATTAGTGGGAACTTCCACTTCCGGTTGCCGATGGGTTAACACTAAGCTTCCGATGTGTTAAGATGGCGCATGAAGATTTAGCATAACTATATTTTTTTTCTCAAGATTATGTATTGTATCAGCTTCTATACTGTCCTACTGCAGGGCAAAGGCCTCGATTATAGAAATGTTAAGTGCTCAATACGCTTTTTAATGTAATAGGTGGCAGACAAGCAGACGGATCTCCTGGGTATCATTTTTGATTCACTCGTACTGAATTTCGTTCGACATACGAAATCAACCGAGCGATAGATTAAACGTCAAAATAGGTTTATATGTCATGCGACTAAGAAGACAAATGTGACATACGTCGCATGCGACAACGCTATGTCACATGAATGAATCAAAAATAGAGCCCATGGTAAGCATTTCTGCCACTCATAAACACCTGCAAGACCAGTCGATTCTAAGTACTTAATATAAGTTATTAAACTTTCGCGTTGCATTAACGTTGTAACGCCCAGACAGCAGACACAATGGAAAATCAATTGTTTTATGTCTTTTAAAGGCTTAATGGGCTTATGACGTTATATAAATAGTTGATAAAAACGGGACTAAACCCCCGTCCCGTTTATAAAGTCCCGTTTATGTACGCAGTTGCACGTTAGTTATTCAAATTGGTTGCTATATAGCCCTTTTCAGGGCTACTGTGAGTTTGAAAACAAAAAGGTGACAGGAAAACCCGTTCGATTGTTCCTAACACCCAAATGGATTTTTAAAAGTTCACAGGATTATTCGAAATTGTTTATTTGTGCAAATGGCATGTAGGAATGCCTTTTACAATGTTTTTTTTTGTCGTAGTGATTTTGCATAATATGGTTTTGCGGCTGGAAACGCTTGTGGAAGTAGGATTTCAGTATACAATATACATTACCATATCTAGGTAGGTACAGTCGACTCCAAAAATATGTATACACTTTGGAACCTTGTCACAATACATATTTATAAGAACGACTTCTACTTTCTTATACTTGTGTATTGTGACAAGGTCCTAAAGTGTATACTTATTTTTGGAGTTGACTGTACATACCTGCCTATTTAACTTAACAGCTTATGAACCCTAACATACCGAATACTGGTACACCTTCTGGTAGATGTTTGTTTTATGCCAACGTCAAGTGAAAATGGATATTGATGTAGGTACAATATTAATTTCTATGGATTGGTAAGGTTAAGCCATTTAATTTGTTTGCCCAGCAAACCGGACCATCCTATGTTCACGCTTGTTTTATTAAAAATATAACGAGATTTTCCACTTAATTACAGAAAGCTGCGCTGTTACTTATTCCCTGATCGCTTTATTTGTATGTACTTTTCAAAACGGGGGTGGAAACTAAAATAGTAATTTTAGTTTTCAAATATGATATTGCGCTTGTAACACTTCAGGTGTTAATAACATTTGGTATTTACCCAAAACATTTTAACAATGTGTGGAAAAAAATAATGCCAAAAAGGTAGGCGAAACCTGAAAACGTCACTTGAAAATGACATAAGTGACATTACAGATTTGACAGTGACGTACTTATCTGTCGTAGATTTTTTGGTCTTGAATTCCAGTTTGGAGTATAGAGGAGTCACAAGTTTTAAGGTATTCAGTGGCGTCGAAACAACGCATTTTACTACACAAATATTTTTGTCTATGGCAGTTTTATTCCACATTCAATCTCTTCAACTTCCAAATATGGTGAAATAAATATGTCCCAACAATCTGTCGTCCCATTTATGGCCTACAATGACTTCAATAACTGACCAGTCGCGTCGGAAATCGTTCCTTATTCGGCTGAAAGTCTTGAGGTCCCGGGGGTCGTACGGAGGGTCAAATATAATTTATAGAAAACTAGCTGTTACCCGCAACTTCGTCTGTGTGGAATAGTATCTTTAGGTAGCATTTTTAATTATTTTATAATTTTTACCCCCTTTTTACCACTTACAACCCCCTTTTTGCAATAAAAAGTAACCTATGTTCTTTCTTAGAGTTTAGACCATCTGTATACCTCATTCAAATCCGTTCAGTAGTTTGGCGTGAAAGAGGAACGACAGACCGACCGACAGAGTTACTTTCGCATTTATAATATCACTAGTGGCCCGCCCTCACTTCGCTTCGGGACCGTAATTCAGAAATGAACCAATAGATGGCGCTGTGTTCAATTACATCGCGCAAACGTTTCGTGTTTTCGGTTTACCTATAAGCCTTGTCGTTGTCTATAGAAGTTATCTCTTTATAAATAGTATAGATAGATAGAAGAAGATAGAAGATGTTAGGATGTGACAATGTTATCTTTGTGCCTTCTATTACTAGCTCATCAAAACTTTGAATGAATGAATATGCTTTTATTGCACCTTAACAAATTATGGCTGGCTCGATGGCGCTTTGGTAGGGACCCTGCCTCATATGCCAAATGTCGTAGGTTCGATTCCCACCCTGGACAAACATTCGTCTGATGAATAACTTATGTTTGTTCAGTATGTGTGATGAAGGCTGTCTTGTGTTTGTCCAGTGTCTGGGTGTATTATATATTATTATGTATTTAAGTTTTATATTCGTGATTCCTCTGTTGTCTGATATCTGTAACACAAGTGCTTAAGCTACTTAGTACGGAGTCAGGTCAATGTATGAGAAGTTTTGTTTATTTTTTACCTCACACGTTGAAATTAAAATCTAAAATCATATCACAACTCGACAGTGAAAGAATCCACTCAGTCCCAACCTGGCGCCCTCAGCATTGTTATGCGGGCTTATCTCCTCTCTGAGAGCTATTGAGGGAAGAGGGCACTCAGAGACCTCCCAAGAGGACCCGAAAAGTATGAAATGATACAATGCAAAGTACGCAGTGTCATGAAACAATGCTTGGAATTCTAGATTGGTGGTTAATTTATGGGTTTGGAATTGGTTTTTCTTTGTGAATTGTGTAACGAGTATTATTTTTTTACTAAGTATATAAGTGACAGACGAGCAGATGGATCCTGATGGTAAGCGATTGCCGCCGCCCATGGACACCTGCAACACCAGTGGAGTCTATATACTGCCAACCTTTTATCCCCTTCCCCTGGGTGGGCCTTCGGTACCCTCACTCACTCGGCGAAATGCAGCAGTTCTGCTGCTTCTTTACGCCGGTTTTCTGTAAGGCAGTGGTATCACTCCGGTCGAGCCGAAAAGTGATCAGCTGATAGTTGCAATTTGTTTGGGAAGACTTTTTTTTTTTAGTTTTGACCCTATCTTCCTTGGAGAAAAATGTTTGTTTCCATCAGTATAACGCCCTCGAGAAGTGTGAACGACGTTTGAAAAAGCACGGTGTATGTATATGTATACGGAGTGTTGGGAAAGACCCAGATCATTAGCTCTAACAAATCAGTAAATACCTCTAATAATCTAATTACAGTATTTCATAAATACGAGGTCAACTGCAGAACTCTTGAAGTAATGACTCCTTCCATCGCATAGTCGAGAATAACCCGCCATGATTTCATTACAGAACCGTTTAAGTACAATTTCTGCCCACAGCTTAAATTAAATTAAGTAAAATGGTCAATTGTACACTTAGCACTGGCTTTAAATTGTACAGTTTAGGTCCACTTGCGCGTGTCAGAATTAAGCACTTTAATCTCAAATTAGTCGTTAATTTAGTTCCTTAAATTTTTTAATCGTCTTGCGTGATTTTGGATTAGTGCTTAACACCAGGGGTTTAAATTAATTACTATAATGGGAAAAACTATCACGGAATTAACGAATTAATCTTCAACATTGGGCGCAAGCGGATCGTATACTAGTAATTAAGTCGGAAATGCTTAATTATTTTTTAAGTTATTTACTTTTAATTTCTCAAAAAAATACGAAAATTGTATGAAAAGTATAAATTACGTGAGTTCATACAAAATCTCATTTATATTATGACGACGCGACTTTAGCGCAGAGTGGTTTCAGCGCCGGTATAGAAACAAAAAATGCGGGTTCGATTCCCACACCAACATAAATGTTTGTTGATGATACAGAATACTAAATACTCTCGGCGTCAAAAAAATCGCACATCTGTGTAGTTTTCATACTAACGCGCTCATATCAAAGCTTCGTATATTAAAAAGTAAAACATTTTATTACAATATTTTTAAGGTAACATTACCAATATATGCTCGTCTTTTAATCCAACATTTTCATCATCCATGGAATTTACTTGATTCGTCCAAAAAAATTAAAAAGTAAATCAGTTTTTCAGCTTCATAGAACATTGTATGGGACAAGAACATTGATTTACTTTTTTATGTTTTTGGAAAAATTAGGAAGTTTTCACGACTAATTAAGAAGCATGATTAACAGACGAGCATAAAAAAACCATGTTACGTAAAAAATATTGCAATGAAATGTTTTACTTTTTTATATACGAAGCCATGATATGAGCGCGTTAGTATGAAAACTACGCAGATGTGCGATTTTTTTGACGCCGAGTGTACATATTTATGGAAACTTATAGGTGCAATTAGTACGTGTTTAGTGTTATTAAGTGTGCGTGTGTGTAAATGGTGTGTGTGTGTGGGAATGTGGGAGCTTGGGTATATGTATGTAATGTGAGTTTTTAACACCATGTCAGGAATGATGGTATTTTAGTTCTTCTTACGTACGACAGAGGGAGCATTTTCATACAAATTGTTTACGATAAAGTGTGTGCTCGGCCTACTGTACCTAACATTCTTGTAAATGGGAAATACTAAAATAGCTCATCTGAAGTACGATTCGCTCGGAATCCCATCAAAAACGGACCGATTTAAAACAATTTACACCGCTCGTTGAGCGGGTGGAAGGAGGGGGGGGGGGGGGGGTTTGAGTCAATGCTCCTGAGGGGGATTGGATTGAGAAGATCTCTTCATTTTTGATAGCAATCACCATTAGCAGTCTTTCTGGTGTAGCTGATGTCCATGGGCGGCGGCGTTCACATTACCATCAGGCGACCCGCTTGCTCATTTGCCTTCCAATATCATAAATAATAAAAAGACGATGCACTGTGAAAGGGCGCAAAATGTAATAAAGGTAACAATTTGATGTAGTGAAAATATTATATTATTATTATAATTTAACTGTGGGAGAGCCACGCTTCGGCATGAATGGGCCGGCTCGACCGGAGTGATACCACTGCCTCACAGAAAACCGGCGTGAAGCAGCCTCTGTGATGTGTTTCGCTGAGTGAGTGAGGGTACCGGAGTCCCACTCGGGGGGGAAGGGAATAAAAGGTTGGCAGCGCACTTGTAACTCCACTGGTGTTGCAAGTGTTCATGGGCGGCGGCAATTGCTTTACCATCAGGTGATCCGCTCTGCTCGCCTGCTACTTATCACATAAAAAAATAAATACCTATATTTAATTGCATAGGTTGAAAAAGGTTGAGTATAGCTGCATTATACTGCAATACTGCCTGGTATAATAACCAACTGGTATAATAATTGGCGGTAGGCCTTAATCAAACAAGTGATGCCTTAAGACTTACTCGCTAATAGAGGTACACTTATATATGCCTAACCTATTGGGCGAGGTGCGCTACATACTTCAATACTGTGTGTGTATCTAAAAAAAAATGTACAACGAGCAAAAAATCCGAAAAGGCCACAAAACCCTTGTCACCTGACTGTCCTCGCCGCAATCAGGCCGCTGATGAACGGGTAATGTCAAATTCAATTTATCTCACTCAATATTGGCACGTTTTGGGATAATACACTTTTCATTTAATAGTCACTTGTCCGTATGAAATTATGACAAAAAACGTGCGGCTCGTTTGACCGGACCTTGTTATTTTAACTTTGAGTTATCCTTGTTTGCTGACTTAGTGGTAAAGCGGTCTTTGCCAAATGTAATGCAAGGAACCTTTTTGGCGGCAATACTTTTCACGCGTTCATGTTCGTTCGTTTTTGATAGAATCACAAAATAAAAAGGCACAGAAATGACCCCTTACTTACTTTTTAAAATGTAGGTATAGCTGGAGGTACGAAAGTATAGCGATGACCGTTATTTTGCGCACTTGTAAAAAAGAAGACTTTCTATGAAAATTGGTTTCTGCGCACTCAAGGTCATAACTACACTTTCTTGCGGCAGACTATACATGATCTCGGCGTGGTTCGACATGAGACAAAGATGGGGTACACCCTGTCACTTGCAATGGTCGTGTGCCTTCTTTAGACGGGTGTGTCTGGCAAAATGAAATGATAAGCTTTTTTGATTTTTTAAAGAAGTGACACTGGCGTTAAGTATCCCATAAAAAGTGTTTATGGGATACTTAACGCCCATTTCAAAAATACTTTTTAGGTTGTATTCATAAGTTCTCGTTTTAGGCGAACAAAATGATAGCTATTATCAAAATGAAGTCATTTTGTACTCCGATGGAAAACTAGTTACCTACTGTTCACACGCAAAATATTAATTCAAGTTTTAGGTAAGTAAACCAAACGTGTTTAAAATGAGGCCTCGTTTACGTTACGACCTACCGTCCCTACCCCTTTTATGTATCTAACTGAATACTCATTAGCATCAATCGTTATATTATTATATTCCGGGTTTTAAGGACACAACACAGTCGAAGCCGGTTACACCATAAAATGTGCGAGGTTTCCTTGCGAGGGATGTGTTTGTAAAGATGTGTGATGTGAGCCAATAGAACCGCATCGCGGGGAAGCTATGCATGTCTTCCTCGCAACGCATCCTTGCTCGTCTCTGGTGAAAACGCAGGCATAGTAAAAACCCTTGGTAAGTCTATGGCTGCGTGTTTGGTGCATATTTTTCAGGGGCCCCTAGGCTTGGAATGGCCAGGGACGCCTATGGATACTGTTAATTCTGCCTCATGGCATCATGAAGATTCTGTACTGTCTGTCTAGGTAGTAAAAAAAACGTATCGGCTGATGCAATTTTATTAAAGGTTTTAATTATCATCACCTTCATCATCATCATCTTAGCAAAATCCTGGATATGACCAGACTGCCGCTTCGGAGTTCAATGCGCTTGCTAAGATCTCAAAGGTTTAAATTAGTATTTAATGGTTTTTAGTGCCTGATTTGTTTTGTTTCTTAGTGCAGTGAAGTGTCGTAAAGAGATACTAGTACCTATACTAACTATTTAATAGGTATTGTTTTTTACCAATGCTATTTGTGTTGTGCGTGAGCTGTCACTTGGCCAATTTTCATGGAAATTACTTATCCTCTCCAAGTGAACCACTCCGATTGATCTTAGGCTTTTGCAATAAACCTAGGCAATCTTTAGTATTAAGGCTAATAGGTCCATTATTAGATGTTCAGATGAGATATGGTAGTTGAAGTTATATCAAAGTAATGCTATTTGCAATCCAAAGTTCTAGATCTCAAAATCTTTTTGTCGTAAAATGGCGCGATTCCGACATTACTCAAGATAATTTGAAACAGTTTGCAAGAGTCATTTGTCAGAATAGAACTTGGATACTTTATTAAGGAATGTGACAGGTTATTTAGATGTGATCAGTCCCATGCAGTTTGATTTAAAGTAAAGTTAATGATGACTTATGTCAATATGACTTATATGAAATAGAAATAATGATATTTCTTCGCCCTGTTCCCAGGTTATCTGGGGTCGGCGCAGTACCTATGTTTTCTTCTTCCATTAGTCCCTGTCATTCGTCATCGTATCATCCACCCCCTTTTTAGTCACGTCATTCTTTACACAATCCATCCATCTCTTTTTCGGCCGTCCTCTGTTCCTCCACCCATTTACATTCATACCCATCACTCTTTTGGTACAATGTTTCCTCCTCTCTACTCTTTACATGGCCGTAACAGGAGAGACGATTCCCCTTTAGTTTATTGGTGATCGGTGATAGGTGCCACTTTCGTACCTACTACCTCTGATATAACTCATTCCTTATCTTGTGCATTCTCGTCACGCCACACATCCATCTCAACATTCTCATCTCTGTAGCATGCAGTCTTCTTTCATCCGTCTTCTTAACGGCCCATTTGATTTAGAATAGAATAGAATAGAAAAATATTTATTCAGCAACAATCTTACAGCTAATAAAAATAAAATCTTAAAACTAAAACATTTTGTGCCGAAAAGGTGACCCTCAGCATAATGCCAAGACATAAATAATGCCAAGGCGCTGATGATTTAAAGTAAAGTATCAGCCTATATATTGTCCCATTGCAGGGCAAATACCTACCTCCATCATAATTATGGTGACATATGCATACGACAGAAAGACAACTCAAATGAGGTCGCAAACGCACTTCAACATGTCATATCTCATTTCACTGAAACGGTTACAAATTCATGTTAAGGATAATGAGATGCAAATCCTGCGCAAATCGAATAAAACACACGGCGCTTGCGGTGACTTAATGGACTGGGTCGGCGTGCATCAGCAGCTAGGGTGGCCTTGTTCGTTACATTTATTTAATGCTTATAACATAATACCGTGGGAGAGCCGCGCTTCGGCATGAATGGACTGGGCGACGTGTAAGCGCCTAGTAGGCAATTCTCGTGCACTCGAAATTTATGTATAACTAGCTTTTGCCCGCGACTTCGTTCGCGTGGACTTTAGGTTTTACGACTTCACATTAGAAACCTCAAAATTGTAGCCTATGTGTTATTCTGATGTATAAGCTATATTGTGGTAAAGTTTCATTCAAATCCATTCAGTAGTTTTTACGTGAAAGAGTAACAAACATCCATACATCCATACTTACAAACTTTCGCCTTTATAATAGTAGTAGGATTTAGAGATTTCATACATTCGTCCATACAAATCATTAATTCGACTTCAATGTCGAGAGTATGAGAATTACCCTGTGTGCTGTGTTTCGATGAGTGAATGAGGGTACCGGAGGCCCATTTGGGTGAAAAGGCAAGCAAACGCTTGCCTCTCACTTTTAATGGATTTTATACCAAAGCAATTTGCCTAATCCCAGCGATGATTTGATTTCTATGATCGGACGCCTTTGCCTGCAGTAGGACAGTATATAGGCTACGTAGGTATATAATAATATAATAAGTTACTTTATTTTTTACTTTTTTTGATAAAACAACGGCGAGGAACCCTTCTTGGTGCGCGGGACTCAGTCTTTTTTTTTCAATGTTAAAAGAGTTTCAAAAATACTGTCGTTTACAATCAATTAAGATAATACAAAAGATTTGGTCGCCCTAACAGGATCGCTTTGATAATTATCCGCTTTACAGCTTTTAGGCTTATCCCGGGGGGAGAAAGTTTAGTTTTGTTCGGCCGGAGTTGTACATATTAATTATTGTGTTTTCATTTCTAGAATAGACGTGTGCCATTAGAATAATGTACGTAAGAGAATATACTCTGATTTCTAATGATTACACATTCTACTGATGTTATAAACGCGAAAGATTGTGAGGATGTATTAATTATGTAAGTATAAATTATAAATCAAAACAGGAACAGCGAAGGTATTACAACAAAACACCTAGATCAAACACCAGTATATTTGTTGTTTTTTTTAAACTTAACAACAATACCTAGCTAATTTATCAGAATCACCACAATCATCAAAACACCACATAATTATTTTAACTTCATAAACTATAACCCTCTTATTACGAATTGTCTTTAGTTAATCGTGGCTTTAAGCTAATGTTGTCACTTTATTTTTCCGACTTTTACCAAGAGACAAATAACCGAGGTCAACTGTACTTTGCCATCTCTAGCTGTACAGTACACCATTTTCCCGATTTCAAAGAAAAAACAATAGACAGCGACAGGTGTCATCACTACGAGTATTTACAAAGGACAGTCCTGAATAAAGAACTAGTTTAAACATCAAATGTAAAATGTTGGCGGCACCTGGCGTCGATTGAACAAAGAAAGCTAATCCGCGCCAGAGTGTTGACAATGCGCTCGAGCTACCCAATGTTGCGGAGCCCACGGTATCTATTTTTGAATCGCTCGTGTGACATAGTGTTGTCGCATGCGACGTGCTATCCGTATTGTTGGAAATCATGAGGTGACTAAAGTCCTTAGATCCTCTTTACCTACGTAGAGACATTGCCAGTCTTAGTGTCCTCTATTGCCTCTATAATGGGGAATGCTCTGATGATTTATTCCAACTAATCCCATCCTCCCCTGCTGCGAACAACACGTGCTGGACAGCGTTGCCATCCGCATACCATCCAGACAATATCGGCGCGCACCAATGGGTTTTGCTCCTCGTTCCTGCCCCGAACCATCAAGTCATGGAATGCCCTTCCAGTTCAAGTGTTTCCTTCTTACAATCCAAGGTTTTTTAGGCGGGGCGTGAAATGGCATCTCAGCAGGCCTTCAGGGTGAGAGTGACAGACTCAATGGACACTTTGTCTGTTTGTGCCTGTCGATCTTATACCTATTTGGATCTCACGGCCGCTTACTTGGATCAGACGGAAAAGGGTCATCTTGTTTGTCCACAATATAAAAAAAAACATAGGTAGGTACTTAGTGTTGTCGCATGCGACGTATGTCCTACGTCCAATTTTTCCGTATTTTTTGAGTCATTCGTTTTTGATGTTGCCAATTGAACACGGAAAGTTAACATTCAACCCGTGAATGCAGAATTTCACAAAAACCGGTAACTTCCGCATTGCAAATGTAATATAAATGTAACGTTCTCTGTGTTAAAAACAATACAGTATCGGGCTGTTTATGAAAATCATGTAATGACATTTATGCCTTTTTGACGTTTAATCGCTCGCTTGGACCACTCACCTAATGAGTGGGTGAGGTCGCTTGTTGCGGTCGAGTGATTCAAAAATGTTGAATTTCGTATGTCGAACGAAAATCAGTAGAAAAAGTGCGCTAGACTAGCGACGAGTGAATCAAAAATAGGTCCCCTGGAACGTTTTACCTGTGCCAATAGTTTGCGATCCGTGAGAACTGGAGAGTAACTCTTTGGAAGCATTAGGTTCTTTGGAATGGTATTGGAAGATACTTAGATAAAAATGCATGTTGCATTTTAGCCAATGAAGTAAGACAAGAATGGTTTCAGATTAGCGTATTAGCTCTCGGCAATGTTCTGTGCCTCTTGTCATGTTAGCCAGCCTTTGTTGTTAATTACTCCTGTTATAACTAGTTTTAAGTTTTAAACCTCTGTTTTGTGTGCAATAAAAAGCATATTCATTCATTCATTCATTCACTGTCGGCTTGTTCCGTGCCTCTTATCATTAAGTTAGACTAAATCATCCATACTAATATTATAAATGGGAAAGTGTGTCTGTCTGTATGTTTGTCTTTTTTTTACGGCAAAACGGAGCGATGAATTGACGTGTTTTTTTAAGATATTGTTGAAGGCATGGAGAGTAACATAGGCTACTTTTGTGCTACCTCGTATTAACGCGAGCGAAACCGCGGGCAAAAGCTAGTTAAACTATATTACAAACAAAAAACCAAAATCCTTTAGTCGTCATTAAATAATATTATTTTATGCAACACAATAATGTTGGAGGTGTCAATGCATAAAGGTTTCTTGTGTCTATTTAGCTTTATTTAGCAAATTTCGTACATACTGCGGTAATGTAATACCTAGGTAATATTGCAGACGTATACCTACCTACATACTAAATGTTTAAATAAATATCAGCCTACAGTGGGACAGTATATAGGCTGCTATATACTGTCTCACTGCAGGTAAAGGCCTCTATCAATGAAATGTTCTTTTGCTATCGATAATGTTCGTGTAGGTAGTTCATGTAATTATGTACACCGTGTAACCCTAGTCGTGGCGAACAAAGTTGGAGAGCATAGCTCTATTCCAATCATGCTCAACTTTTTGTTTGACTAGTAGGAAATTTTAGAAAACCCGTTATACCCGATTACGGAAAAACCATTTTAACAGACTGTGTAGGTGTCTATCCAAACTAACCTTAGTTATTGGACATGTTCGTTGGTGAAGATAAAAAATGTATTTTTCAAAGGCGCACGCGGCGCACCAATTTTTTTTAAACACCTAACAATATTGACCTGACTCCGTACTAAGTAGCTTAACCACTTGTGTTACAGATATCAGACAACAGAGGAAACACAAATATAATACTAATATACATATATAACACCCACTGAACAAACACAAGTGTTCATCACACTAATGTTTGTCCAGGGTGGGAGATCGAACCCACGACCTTTGCCTTATGAGGCAGGATCACTACCAAATGCGCCATCCGGCCAGTCAAATTTATAACTAACTAGCGGCCGCCCGCGACTTCGTACGCGTGGAGTTAATTTTTGACACTTACCGTCATATTTTGGACAATCCACACAATATATTTTTATAAATTGTAGCCTATGTGTTATTCTGATGTATAAGCTATATTGTGGTAAAGTTTAATTCAAATCCATTCAGTAGTTTTTACGTGAAAGAGTAACAAACATCCATACTTACAAACTTTCGCCTTTATAATAGTATTAGGATTAAATATTTATTCTTAACAGTTATAATAATAGGTATATCACGACCTTAGAGCATTCATGCTCTAAGATCACGACAGTTGTCAAGGATCAAATGCTGGATCATCATGATTTAATTTAGCTATCGTCTTACGTCTCTTTTCATTACACATTTTTACCATGAACAAGAGGACTTTAGTGTGGTTTAGAATAGAATAGAATAGAAATAATTTTCAGAGGTTTCAGACTAGCGCCGAAATACGATATGGTTTTTGAAGCGCGTTTTTAACGCGCGCGTATACTGAAAAGGCCGTATACGCGCAAAAAAATACGCAAATTTGAAACTCTCAATGTCTGGAACTGTTATTTCGGTTGACATTCGCCGGGTCGACGGTATCGGCGTTAATTTAAAATCGTTACCCTTTATCTTTTTTGGGAATCCCACTGTTTGAAGGTTGCATTTGTGATGGGTCAATGTTATATTTTTTATTTAATCCGTGACATAAAACCAAAACGAAAAAACTGATATGAAACAACAAAAAGCATATCGAATATGCTACGGATAAATAGCTATCAGAGGAATTAAAAGTATAATATTTAAATACCAGTAATATTTTAACTATATGTAAACATTTACATCCCTTTAAAAAAAAATCTACAACTTTCGAAAATTAAAGACTTTAAAAAAAATTCTTAGGAAAAACTTCAAGATTTAGCATTTCCCTTCCCATTATAGAATAAAGTAGCTAATAACATTGTTTTTTTCCACCCAGGGCCCATTTACTAACTTGTATAGTAATAAATATGGTTTAAATCTTAAGAAATGTTAACTATATCCAAAAATATATTTAAGCAAGTTTGAAAGAGTTACCTTGTCTATAGATCGTGTTATAAGTTTTGAATAAATTGGCCCTCATTTTGTATAACTTTAATAAATACAATTTAGTAAATTGTCATGAAAACGACTAATCCTCTTTGTGAGAACAAAACGAATAATAACAGAGTTGTCAAGTTGTATTCAAGTTCACTCAACAGAACCTTATGGACAGAGGTAGGTATTCAGTAAAACAGCCTTTTTATAAAGATGCGATAAACGAGCAAGTGGTTCTCATAATGTTAAGTAATCAGTCCCGCCCATTAACATCTGCGAGATCAGATAAATCTCACCACCAAATCAATCAAATTTCACCACCGCACTACACGCCATAAACTCGGATTCCATCCATACCACCTGGATGGATGGCGGTCCATTACCGTGCGCTTTACTCGACACTTTCTGCCACGCACCTCCTCATTGTGGAATCAACTTCCCGCAGCGGTATTTCCGAACCGGTACGACATCCAAATCTTCAAGAAACGAGTCTATACCTTCCTAAAGGGCCGGCAACGCATCCGCACTCCCTTCTGGTGTAGCTGATGTCCATGGGCGGCGGTGATCACTTACCATCAGGTGACCCGCTTGCTCGTTTGCCTTCCTATAATATAAAAAAAAAAACTATCGTCGAGGTAAATTCTTTAGACAACAAAGCCGGTTAAAAAAAGCAACATAAATGCGAAATATTGCGCGATGTAATCGCCATCTATTAGTAAAATTATTCGTTTTATCTTTAAGCGTCTAAGCGTCTTTGTCTTATCAGGAGGCAGCAAATCGTAATAAATTCTAATATCCATACAATGAACCTTTCTAGTTAATATATAGTGCCAATCTTTGAGGTAGAACTGACCAATTTCCCCCTGCAAAGTGGACAGTAATGAAGATTTCACATTACATTTAAAATTTTACGGTTATTAAAAATATTCATCAGTTGGAACGTATTTTCGCAAGCTCATTCAAACCGTTTAGCTTGTGAGGCCCCGGCCGCTGTGCGCAAACATCGACCTCACACATTTCTATAAAAAGGCCGGACGACTCGACGTTCATATGTATATCTAGGGCTGGTGCCTTTAACGGAACGTAAAAATTTAATAATTCAGTTAAAAGTGACTTCACTGGTGTTGCAGGTGTCTATGGGCGGCGGCTATCGCTAACCACCGGGTGATCCGTCTGCTTGTCTGCCATCTATCACATAAAAAAGTTTTCGTAATATTCAATCACTTCAATATTAGTAGTTGAATATTATAACTTATCTATTCAACCATCATTCATGTTTCAGTCGGTTGAAAAATAAACTATCATTTAAATTAAATGGTTACACAAACGAGTACAATGTATCTACATCCATTATCAAGTATCATCTTTAAAAAGCATTATGGTGATGTCCACCAGTTATGTTTAACACTTTATACTGGTCACTACCAGTTGTGATATATTAGCAAAAGTGAGCCTTGGCCTTCGGTAATAAAAGCCTCCATCTAAGACGGTGCTGCGCCACCTCTTGAAAGACAAGTACAGTTGCTGTTATAATATATTTTTGACATAAACGGTAGATTTTTGGGGACAACCCTACACCTTTTGAATAAATGTAGGTATTGCATTTGTGCGGAGGTAATGGCTCGGAAGCACCTCCACATCCTATGCATTTGATCCTCCCGCGATGCCCATGAGTGATGAATGAGTATAAAATCGTGAGTATCGAAATGAGGATAGATAGAGATATTCTTTTTTTCCACAGAAATAGAATAAATGAGTGAAACAACAGCAATTAATAAGGTTGTTTTTTTTTTTTTTATGTGATAGGTAGCAGACGAGCAGGCGGATCACCTGATGGTAAGCAATTGTTTCGGCGAGCGCGGGTCACTAGACACCAGGTCTGGTCAAATATGGCGAACATTATGTTCGTCTAGCTGGTTTTTAGTGACTACCATGGTCCCTTCCGGCTTCTGGAATTCGGTTACCAAATTAAAGAGGTTTTTTTTCACTATATCAATATCCTAGAAAGTTGGAAATTAGAAAGGGGGTAAAAAGTTGGCAAGGCACTTGTGTCTCTACTGGTGTTGCAGGTGTCTATGGGTGGCAGCATGAGATGACGTCTGCTCATCTGCCACCTACCCGATAAAAAAGTTCATTTTAAACCGCAAACAAGCGTTTACTTAAGTATCACTTACTGTAACTAAAAGTAGCTCATGTCGTAGCAGCATCAGTAAGAAATTTAAACTACTTAACTAAAAATCGTAACGTAAGGGAAAACGGAAAATATCTAAGCAAATTGTGAAGTATCAAACCTGAGGCAACTTGAAACTTTTTCGTCATGCCCCGTGAGCGTGTTCGCAACTCAACCCTAATACGCCCTAACTAAGGTTCGCAACTAAATCACGCTGATTTGCAACTCTGTAAGGGCTACTGAAGTTCCGAGCTAAGTTTTTGACCGATTTATTAGGTAAAGACGAAGTTGGAACTTCAACGACTTTTGTTGAGCAACTTTGGTTTTGTACATAACTTAGTAGGCTTTCTATATTTCAAGTTCACCAAATTTTTTTTCTAAATTTTTTCGCAAGCGAAAATTTGTAATACTCGATCGTTACAAAATAAACTTCCTTGAACAACTTTCGAATTTCATAATTTCTGTTTTTTTGTTCTTTTTTCCTGGATTTTTTTTTATTTGTAAGCTCATTAATTTTTAAAACTATTTCTTAAGAAATCGTGCCTAGGCTAGGATCTTTGATCATTGGAAGTTGGAACCCATTGATAGAGCGTAAACATGTTAAAATCCATACTGCCAATGAAGACTCTTTTATGGATTAAGGTCTAAAATAAAATACTAATACTATGATAACTAATACTAAGTACATACTACAATTATAAAATACTAAATTTAATGTTCATGTTCGAAATTCAAAATATTTATAGTTATAAAACAACATAATTATCACAGCGCTGTTGGAATCACTATTGCAAACGCAGTATGGAGTGTTGAATCCAGAATTTTTACTATCAAAGTCTAGAACTGATTAAAACTTTTAAAAAGCTCTCACATAACAATATTTTTTCTATCACAAAGTTGGCAACAATCGCACGCTAGCGCCTACTTTGATAAAAACTAGAAAAACCGACCTAGTTTCCAACATTGTTACAAATACAACAAAAATATAATCACAGTTGTGTGACAACAAAAGTGGGCATAACAACAATCAGACGGTTACAACAAAAGTATGTTAAAAACTGCATAGTAGTCACTTCGTTGTGATGCATAGAATGTATGAGGAACTAGTTTAACTGATAAATAACTTGTTATATTATGTACTGACTCTGCTTTATGGATGCTGTTTGGTGAACTAGCGCTGCTATTTGATTAAAATTCTAGTTAACAAATCTATGAATATAGGTTCTTATTTGGAGAACATCAACATCTTTCTAAATACTGTTTAAAAATTATGTTTTTTTGTAAATAGGGGATATATTGAAAATAAAAGTGGAATTATTTTGAGGTTTCAATTTTGATGCAAAAAGTTGTTTCATTTACAACCACCAATTTTCTGTGTCTCTATAGAGTGTATTGATAAACAGCTACATTATATCCTTTTGAACACTACTGACTACATATTATATTCTGTCAAAAAAAAAACATTTATTGGTAACATCAGGCCGGCGGGCCAGCGGCATTCCACTAACGCAAAAAAAACTTCGAAATCAGATGATTTGGTTATGTTTGCCAACCTTTACGAAAAAGTTCACTCGATTCTTAAAGGTTTTCTAAATCAGGAAATACTACAGCCAAACTGTTCCACAGAATTGAAGTACGTGGTCGAAACTTCTAAGAGAAACGTGAAGTACTAACTGGACCGCCGTCTATCTTGATAATTAGGATGGAACGATTTTCAAGACAAATGGTCGCATTACCTACCTATCTACACAATAAATCTAAATCTACCCTCAACTTTCTTTCTTTTCCCTGTAAACTTTAATGTAAAAATGTTTTCAAGGTAAAAGTACCAGTACTTTTTAATAGGGAAGCGCAGGTGAAACGAAATTGTAAAAATTTTATTTTGATATAGGTCAACTGATGGTAAGCGATTACCGACGCAACCCCCCTTCCCTTGGGTTGGGCCTTCGGTACCCTCACTCACGCAGCGAAACACCGCGCATGCACTGCTTCACGCCGTTTTCTGTGAAGACGTGGTATTACTCCGGTCGAGCCGGTGGCAACAGAAGTGTTCATCACACTGCAATATTTGAATGTGCAATATGATACCTTATAATGTCCTCCTTAAGCTTACAATCGTGTAACTTTATGGAATTTTCGGCGTGTTCCTTGTGTGATAATATGCAATGCAAAATATGAGGAACATGGAATCAACTTCAAGATTACTTCCTAGTGCTCGTGAGATTAAAGTTGCATTTGTATGCAAGGATGTATTTGCAATTGCTATCTAGACCGCTACTAGTCTTTCGTGAGATGTGGGAAACTTTCGGAGGGAGGTTAGACTTACTTAAAATTTCGCACATACTCTGGAAAACTGGTATAACGACGGTTGGTTTAGTGGTTTAAGTACCGGACCATGATCTTGGAATCAAACCCAGGACGGGTTTGATTCCTAGATCGAGCAAATCGTAGGTTGAAATTTTTTCGGATACAGCTTGGGTTTGTGATCCCCAATCCGTAAAACATAGTCCGTTCAAATATTTAGTTTAGAAACCGGGGATTAAGATTCACATTAAAAATTTAATGGTAGCACGAAAATCCCATCCCAATCAAACTAAAATTTTATAAACATGAAACTATGGATGGATGGATGGAAGTTTGCTCCTCTTTACACGAAAAAACAGCCGAATGGATTCTAATGAACTTCACAATAATATAGCTTACTAGCTTTTTGCCGCGACTTTCGTTCGCGTGGACTTCAGCGTTCGTAGAAACCTCAAAATTGTAGTCCTATGTGTTATTCTGCTGTATACGCTATATTGTGGTAATAGTTTCATTCAATTCCATTCAGTAGTTTTTACGTGAAAGAGTAACAAACATCCATACATCCATACTTACAAACTTTCGCCTTTATAATAGTAAGTAGGATAAGTACATTAGAATAGCTCATAGGCTACAGTTTATAGAAATATATTGTAAATAACTGACTCCACGCGTACGAAGTCGCGGGCGACCGCTACTTTTTTATATTTTTAAGTCTCTGAAGGGAACACATATTGTATCAAAATTATATCAAGTACAGCTTTATTTGAGGCCCTGTGTAGTCGGACCCCAAACTTTGGTACAAAACTCAGGATTTATTTCGCGGTCCCAGCGCGCAACAGATGGCCAAATCTACAAGTGGGTAAGATTACAAAGTTTCCAGATCGTCTGCTACTACGGGTATATTGGGCGTAATTTTGAGCTCCAACTACTTGGAGCTAAGTATAATGTTTTTGGGTGGTGGCTGTTCTTTGGCGCTTGAAAAAAACTTAGATTTTAATTAGAACAGTATGTGATGCTGTTTCAATTTACTGATTTTATTTTATAATATAATATAGGAAGGCAAACGGGCTTGTGGGTCACCTGATGGTAAGCGAACACCGCCGCCCATGGACATCAGCTACACCAGAAAGAGTGCGGATGCGTTGCCGGCCTTTTAGGAAAGTATAGGCTCGTTTCTTGAATCGTTTCGTTTTCTTGTGAACAAAATCCTCTCAACCGAACAAAGACTCTGCTACAATAATTCCTATAATAAGCCTAATCCCATCATAGTACGGATGACTTCACACAAGGTCCAGGTCTTATTATCATAGTCCACTTTAACCTCACTGTGGTTGAAGCCAAAAGGTCAAACGCATGTTTTTAAAAAAAAGGAAAGTATCAGCCTGTATACTGTCCCACTACAGGGCAAAGGCCTTCATCATAGAAACCAAGTCATCGTTACTATGAAGGGATTCTTGTCTAACGCGGATTGGTGATCACAAACCCAAGCTATGTTTGAAAAATACGAAACATACTTTTTACTCGGCCCGGGGATCGAACCCCGGGCCACTAGACCAACGGGGCGTTTTTTATAGTCATGACAAAAAACTGTGTTGACTGGCCGGTTGGCGCAATGGTAGTGAACCTGCCTCATACGCCAAAGGTCGTGGGTTCGATCCCCACATTGGACAAACATTCGTGTGATGAACACTTGTGTTTGTTCAGTGTCTGGGTGTTATATATGTATTTAAGTATTATATTTGTGATCCTCTGTTGTCTGATATCTGTAACACAAGTGCATAAGCTACTTAGTACGGAGTCAGGTCAATGTATGAGATGTTGTGTGAATTTATTATTATTTATGTGTCGTGTTAATTCCTCGGACAATATCTCAACCTGTCCTTGAGTCTAACCAGGTGTCCCACTCCCAACAATTATAAATACCATTTAAAATTCACACAAAACATAATTACACATGACTACAAATTAGCCTGTTAGAAAGGCTGGAAACTTTTACCTCCCAACCAGGACCTAACTCCTAACTTCGACGATGAAAGCGTAAGTGGGACCGGCTCATTACGCCCCCTGCCGTTAAATTATGGAATTAAAATGAAACCGGCCGAGTTTGGAACTCGTCTGGACCACTTGTGGATTGGGGACATCTGTTGCGCTTGAGATTTGAAGTTTTGGCTATCGATGCCCAATGGTGTTAAGGGTAGATCCCTTTACCGCTTTTGTCCATGTGGGAAGCCATGGGAGAGCCACGTTTCGGCATGAATGGGCCGGCTCGACCGGAGTGATACCACGGCCTCACAGAAGACCAGCGTGAAGCAGCGCCTGCGCTGTGTTTCGTCGAGTGGGAGAGGGCACCGGAGCCCAATTGAGGGGAAAGGGTGTTAAAGGTTGGCAGCGCACTAGCGACTAGCGCAATGTAATCGACGCACAGCGTCATCTTTTTGCGTAAATTGTCACTAAAGTCTCGAAATTAATTGCTTACGAGCTCCTAGGTTATACAATAACTACAGAAAGCTAATATTTGTGTGAACTAAGAAACGAAATAAATCGAAATAGGTATCACATGAGATGTGATTGAATACCTCCTGGTCTCATCCACAAATAATAACAAAAAATGTAACTTCCAGTTACAAATCCATCTTATAACTGTGTTTTCTACTAGACAAAGGTCCAAATAGATGTGACAATATAATATTATAAATATATCTGATATCCGTAACACAAATGCCCAAGCTACTTAGCACGAAGTCGGGTCAATGTATGAGATGTAGTGTGAATTATTATTATCATATCAGCTGTCATACAAGGATTCAGTCAGACAGATATATAGAAACATACAGTTAACATTCAGTTATTAAATTCAAGTAAATTATAACAACGCTTTGCAGTTTAAAACGAATTTATATTTCTGTCAAGCACCGAAACCATTCGCGGTAAGGACGCACTTACAGTCAAGTGGATGGGTGCTACGGCGCTACGACGGTGTGCTACGACGTAGCGCGTGTTCGTAGCGGTGTGACGGAGTTCTACGAGAGTTTCGGCTTGTGGTTCTTTTATCATCTTTGAAGTTATCTATACAATACTATTTATATGTATGACTATACTATTTTATAAAGAGGTAAATTTTAAACAAAAAAAAGGGCTGGGCATTTGCACCATCCCCATTTGCCCAATGGGCAATTTTTCAATGTGTTAAAGAAAATTACTTATTTTTAATTATTTGTTTCCATCCTCATCACCTTTATGCTTGGCCAGCACTGCGCTTGTCATGGAATTTTCTTCCATGAACCTCAGTTTTGTGGAACGGCTATGACTTAGAGGCCTTCAATGAGAAGAGCGTACTCCTCCTTAAAAACCGGCAACGCATCAACGAGCTCTAATCTCGCAGATGTACTTATGCGGCATTAATAAATAATAATAAATAAATTCGGACAACATCACATACATTGACTGGTCCCGAACTAAGGTTTTTCCCTTGTACTATGGAAACCAGACACAACGAAGGAACTACAAACACCCAGACCCAAGACAAATATCTGTTTCATCAACAAACATTTGTTTTGATGCGGGAATCGAACCCGCGACCCTTGCGTCTCAACCGGCGCTTTAACCACTACGCCAAATGGGTGGTCAATCGTCGGCATTGATTACTTACCAGGTGACGCGCTTCCTCGTTTGCCGATTCTAGTATAAAAAAATGGGCATCATACAAAATACATATGTTTGGGAATCTTTGATGTCTATAAACCTATCTATCTACAACTCAATCGTAGATAGATAGTTACCTACAAGCCCCGATGCCCGACATCCTGTTATTAGATATTGTGTAGCTGATCCCGACGTATTCCCCCAGGATTAGTAGCTACGTTTACTTGAATGCAATATCGAGACGGTTGCCTACCCACATTACGATACGTTGCTAAGCTATTCTCAATCTTAAGGGAATGTTAACAGTGATTTTTTTAATTTTATAAAGTGTGACATTGACCTAGAAATGGCATAGATTTATAAGTATAAGGAACTAACTGCGACACTTTAGTTAAACCTTAACTATCACTTAAGTAAAAATCTTAACTCTTATTTGAATATACATAAAGACTATGCAAACAATTTAGAAAATATAGTTTCTTAAATTGACTTGACCGCTAAAAATTAAAATGCTAACCTACTCATGTAGGCGTGCTTCACATTACAGAATCAGATCAATGTATTCATTTAATTCCAATGCAGGAATCAAATGAACCTATAAACAGATTGTAAACTTGCCAATCACCGTGCAATATTACCACATTACAATACAAATCGTAAAATTTCACATTTGCATCGGATCCGTTTCCATTGCAATTTCATTTTCGTTCAAATAACGGTAATATATTCAGTTATTCCGCTGCGCTTTTATAAACATTTAGCAATACATATTTAATGGACTGTGAATATAACGCCCCCAAGGGAAAATGATAGGCAGAATTTCGGAAATTAAAATAAAACTATCACCGTGCCGCCTAAATGTGGATACTAACGGAGAACCTATCTCTTTCATCCTAGGGTGTACAAGTTGTCGATTTGGAACCCAGGGTACGCCTGACATGGGTGTACCCAGGTCCTGGACCAGAGGGGGGAAAATCAGATTTTTACAAGCTAGGTGCTCAATAAAAGTACTAGATAAGTTAAATTGAGTAGGGACTTTCAACATGATCCAAGGAGACGGGGGGGTTAGGGGGGCAGGTGTCCAGGTGTTTTTTTTTTCATGTTGTTGTTTAACGCACCCCCTCATTGTGGAATCTTCCCGCAGCGGTTCTCCGACATTCAAATCTTCAAGAAACGTGCCTATACCTTCCTAAAAGGCCGGCAACGCATTTGCATTCCTTTTGGTGTAGCTGATGTCCATGGGTTTACATCATTACTATCAGCTGACCAACTTGCTCGTTTGTCTTCCTATATCATAAAAAAATGTTTTGCATGAAATCACGAGTAATAATTAATAGCTGCTCCCGGTTCCGGCCGTGCGGTTTCAGTTTCATTTGTTCCGAAGTCCTGAATGGATAAAATAATTTTCCGGATTGAGTAACTGTTCTAGTGAACCATAGCTACAGATATAGTATATGGTAATAATAGCTATAAGTATAACATTTACATCCCGTTAACCACATGGTTTACTAACCATTTTGAACAACATTTGTTCAATGACTTTTGTAAATTTGCTTGGAAAAAATTGAACTTTTTCGATATGTTTCGCCGTAATGCAATAAAAAGTATAAAATAATTTAAATTCCACATTGAAGTCATAATTTAAAGAACGTAAGTGGTTCACTTAACACTATTTTTGCATAAAAGCAACGAAGTTGATTATTTATATTTTATGCATAAAATCAGAACATAATGAAGATTTGTTTCCAAAAAAAGAAAACTTGAAAAAAGCTTTTAGTTTCCACTTCTTGAAAGTTTTTAAGCTGTCAAGATGGAGGTTTCTTTAAAATTAGTTAACAAATTCTACTATGAAACTACTTATAAAAAAGTCGTAAAAAGTATTTAGAAGATATTTTAGGCCCCATTAGGGTTCCATGAAATTCTGTTTAAAAAAAAATGCAACTTCAATTTCTGCAATAATTTATTTAGTATTTTTTAATTGATAGGTGGTAGACGAGCAGATAAATCACCTGTTGGTAAGCGATTGCCTCCGCCCATAGACACCTGCCACACCGTTAAAGTTATAAGTGCGCTGCCAACCTTTTCTATTTTTATTTCTATTTCTACAGCGCAGCTTTACGCCGGTTTTCGGCTCATTCATGCCGAAGGCTCTCCCACGGCTCATACGGTATTGGATTACGACAGACAAATCAATATTGAATTATGTGCATAAATACTACGCTGGTCTTGTGTGGTCGTTAACAAGCAAACTGTTGTAAAACCGAACTGCCAACAGTTATTGGCCCACGTGTCTCGTCTCTAGTTGGAAACTCTATTACCTACATACTGCGGTCGATAGTGATGAGAATGTATGGATAACAAAACATCAGGGTACGACAATCTGTCCTTAGCCCGCCCACACTTCTTATCGGGACATTACCTTCCAACGTTGCCAACAGATGTCGCTGGAAGTCAATTACGTCGCGCAAGTATTTCTCTTATGTTGTAGTTGGAAAACTACAGGTTTTGAGGAATCATTAATCCACAAACTATCTACCAGAAAAGTATCACTCTATACATACGAGTCGAGTATACTGACCCACTGCATCAAGTCATCGATGAGATTAGGCTTAATCACCACGCTTGCCTAATGCGGAGTTTTTGTTTGACACTGGAGTCGAACCCAGGATCTTAAGATCACGGCCCCGCACTTAAACCACTACACCAATGGGACGTAAACTCAATAAACATCGAAAAATCTTGTATACAAACCTAAAAGATGACACAGCAGCGCGATGCAAACGTCGCCCAGCGCCATCTTTTGGTTCAAAGAGGCAAGACGAATTATTTTTAATTTATTATGCCACCGTAAGATTCCTCAATCACAAAAACATTGCTAAAAAAATACTTTGATATCTTAATAACTTTCCGAGATATCACGATTTGAAAATCAGTTTTGAACTTGATCAAAAACGCTCCATTATTGTAAAATCGCTACATATCCGTGACGTCACCGAATTGTATTTTCTATGCGCGGCGTATGCATTTTGTATGATAGCTATGTGAAATGTTGCGTTTAGACATCTAATTTCTTTATAAATTTGATGGGCTATCCAATGATAACCGGATTTTTGGATAATTTACCACTTTAAAATCGACTTTTAACGTCCATATTGCGACGATCATACAGACTTTTTAATTTTAACTGGCACAGAGTTATTTTCGATTTCAAATCTACCATAACATAAAACAATTTCATAAATTTTAGGACCAGTCGTCACGCCTGTCGGCGGGCCACTAGTCAGTAGCGCTACCATGAGTTGACATCGAAAACTGACATAACGTAAACTATTGCTCTGTCTCTTTCAAATGCATCACAATGAAAGAGACCAAGCGATAGTTTTCGATAGCGAGGATAGTATTTCAAAGTCATGGTAGTGCTACAGACGTCTGCACGTTTGTCCCACATGCATGCTCACGTAACTCGCATCACTATGCAAACGTATCTTGCAACTTGAGCTCATTGCAATGTTGGAGACAAATATGTCACTTAGACGAAGTTTGATGACTTAATGCGACTACAATGGAATAATAACTTTGAAGATTATGTAGTTGCATCGGCTGATGCAATTCAAAGGTGTAAAATTATTTAGTGATTTTTGCGTGCTGGCGTTATTTACCTGGCCGGATGGCGCATTTGGTAGTGACCCTGCTAATGCCAAAGGTCGTGGATTCGATCCCCAACCTAGACAAACATTCGTGTGGTGAAACACTTGTATTTGTTGAATGTCTGGGGCTGGAATTTAAGTATTATATTCGTGTTTCCACTACTACTTAGTTCGGAGTCAGGTCAATGAATGAAATATTTATTGTATTTTGTGCAGTAAGTAAGTAAGTAATTAATAATATTGTATCGTTTTTAGCACCGCTATTGTGTAAAGTGAGTTGTCACGTGAATAACTTGCTTTGACCTAATAATCTTAAAACCTGCGATTTTGTTAAAAGAATTAGTAGGTTGATAAAACGCTAAATAAAGTAAATAATGCGCTTAAAAATTATTTGATGAAGTTGTTCGGGTGGGACTTTAACCTACAACCTTCCACATACCGGGTGGCTGTTCTACTAATTAAACTAACCGAACCCATTACTAAGGCGACTAGAGTTAAATTATATACTTCGACAATTTCATCAGCTCACAAGATTAAATAAATAAATAATACTTAAATAAACTTTATTGAAAAATCAAGAACATCAAAATACTTATAATCTATTTATTAAACTAAGTGAGCAAATTTAAGTTAAATGAAGATGATATTTTTGTATAGTACTTAGAAGGTTGGCCTTTTCTTAGACAAATAATTGTGAGCAAACAATAATTTGAGTTATCCATCAACTTGTGTCAAATGCCGAAGATGATAGGTTTCCTGATTGGTTTGTAGACATCGGTCAGAGGGACAGGGCTGCCAACTTTAATTGTTTACTCAATAAATTAGACAGACGGTGTCATGATAGTTATAGTATCAGCCTATATACTGTCCCGCTGCAGGGCAAAAGCCTCCATCGTAGAAATCAAGTCATCGCTACTGTGTCATCATAAGCTCATGCCCAAGCCCATGATAAGACTCAATCACCACGCTTGCTAATGCGGATTGGTGATCATAAACTAGAGCTCAAAAACTTTCAACTCCCACTTATAGCTTTTGCTGGATCCGGAACCTAGGACCCCGATACTTAAACCACTAGACCAACAAGGCATTTTAAATTCATGTTTAGTGTCACCGATTTATAATGAGTGTTTGATATAAAAAAAAACAAGTAAGGTAATAGATTTTGGTGTAAAAAACTAATTAAGAATGTACCATGTACGCTTTGGTTTATTCATTATAAGAAGGTGAATGAAAAAAATACGTCTTAATTTATACGGTGTCGATACAAATGTGAACGCAGAATGAAAAGGATAAAAATGTACTTTACAAATAAGTGCTGTAAGATTAATGAGATGAATGTAAATACTTTTATTGTACACAAAGGTACATTATTACCTTTAGAATCATGTAATTGTATGTTTCCCAAATAAATAAGTATACAAACATAAAACATGTTATTATAACACCTCCAACCGATCTGGCTATTTTGGCGATCTTAACTATCAGCTATCGACGCAGGTCATTTATAGCGCACAAGTGTGGGCGCAAACACAGGTGCACTATTTCCTTACCTTCATATTTTGATGGGACACCAGTGAGACACGACCAATAAGGGATTGGGCGCAGGACCAACGGCTTAACGTGCTTTCCGAGGCACGGGGATACAAGACCGCCAATTTCCAGACTTCGGGCTGGCACTGAGGATTTCTGAACAGAAAAATTTGGTACAAATTTTGGCCCGACCGGGGATCGAACCCGGGACCCCAAGCGCAGCCATTGCTTTAAAGCCGTGGTTGTCAAACTGCGGCCCGCGGGCCGCATGTGGCCCGCGGACGTTATTTGTGCGGCCCGCGATGAAGTAGATTTCTTTAATTAATAGTCAACTATAAACATATCTGTACTTATCAAGTTTCATGTAAATCAGTTTGGTGTTTTTTTAGTACAGAAGTAATAGACATACATTTTCGCATTTATGTGTATGAATAGTATGGACTACTAATAGGTATGCAAAAGCTCTTGAAACGCCTTCATATTAATTTATTGCGGCCTGGGCCCTGTTGCTCACATTGTTATGTGTGGCCCTTGAACAGTAAAGTGTGACGACCGCTGCTTTAAAGTGTGACACACTACCCACTGTGCCGACCGAGGCAGCAGAGATTGTGGGTACATACCTTACCCACAATCACCTCAGTATTCTACGGATCTACCAAATCAAAAATTCAAGAATTTTCGCGTCTCTATGCCGTGAATGCAGAATAAATCGTAGTTTACAGCAAAATCAAAAACCTCGCTTAGGCAGAGTAGAGATAGCTAGCACCAATATTAAATTAAATTACTTAACATTAAATTGAGACAACATCACATACATTGCCCTGTACCCAAACTAAGGTTTTCCGTGGTACTCTGGAAACCAGAATCAACGAAGAATATTACTAACTTAAAAAGACTTGTGACTCTGACTGAACACTAGTGTGTGTTGCAGGTGTTACTATTATGTGATCCGTCTTCTCGTCTGCCAACTATCACATTTTCATAGGCAGTCACTCATTTATTTTTTTTTAGGTAGGATTAGAGCCATTTTGCATTCAAGTCATAGTTTCCTTTTTAATAAAAGATTTTCAGTTAATTAGATACTTTTAAAAGTTACCTAGTTAGACTTCCTCCAAAAGCTGGATAGACTTTCGTGTGATTTTATTTGGTTTAGTTTATTTGACATTAAATAGATAGTAAAAGAAATAAAAGCGCTAGTTAACTCTGGTCGGCCCCTTAACATCTGAATATTGACAACTGAAACACGTTTCTAGCCGCAACAATCAGCCTCTACTACTAGAGATGCGAAGAATATTCGGATATTGTCGATTCGGCTACTTTTCTCCACTCAATGAACAATGAATGTATGAATGAATGAAATGCTTTTTATTGCACACAAAACAATAAGAAACAATGTCCCTACTCCTTTTGAACATAACATTTCGAAAAGAAAATCTTACTTATACCGTTTGAATAATCAATTTTAACTGTAGTTTGTTAGGTATTTTATGAATGTTGATCAAATTCCTATAACATTAATCAACGTACCACTCAGAAAACTGCGGTGTCGTATACTTACATAATATTCACACTTGCCTAATGTGGATTGGTGATCACAAAACCGAGCTATGTTCGAAAAAATTCGAAAAATACTTTTTGATGGACCCGGGAGTTCGAATCCAGGACCCCGAGATCACTGCACCACTACACCAACGGCGTTGTTGTTCAGATTGTAAATTAGTTTCGGCACTTCAGCCGAACTTAAACGCACCCGTTGATTTAGTGATTTAAGTACCGGACCGTAATCGCGGGGTCCCGGGTTCGAATCCCGAGTCGAGCAAAAGTATGTTTCGTATTTTTCGAACATAGCTCGGGTTTGTGATCACCAATCCGCATTAGGCAAGCGTGGTGATTAAGCCTAATCCCATCATAGTAGCGATGACTTGATTTCTATGATGGAGGCCTTTGCTCTGCAGTGGGACAGTATATAGGCTGATACTTACTTCAGCCGAACATTCGGCATTCGGCAAACTAAGTGTTCCTAGCAACTTATAACTGTAGCAGTGCTATATCGGCTTTATATCATGCAGATACTTCATGAAACAAAACGACACGCGTTTTATTGGCCCATAAACCTAAGAGGGTGACTGCGAGTCAATTGCTTTATAAAATACGGAGTGTGTGAAGGCGCTGAGGTTGAGAATTAGGGGTGTAAACTTTATGCGGTTTTCATATTTTAAACGGTTCTACACTTTTGTAGTTCAATATGCGTGGCGTTTATTATATTCTAATGCTGCGGTTAGAGTGTTCCTTGTCGATTTATGAAATACTAGCGGCCGCCCGCGACTTCGTCCGCGTGGAAAAGTATCTTTTTATCCCCTTTTTAACCCATTACAACCCCCTTTTCGCAATAAAAAGTAGCCTATGTTCTTTCTCAGGGTCGGGATCATCTGTATACTAAATTTCATTTAAATTCGTTCAGTAGTTTTGGCGTGAAAGAGTAACAGACAGAGTTACTTTCGCATTTATAATGTTAGTTAGGATGATATACAGAGGTGACCTAGCTATTTTTTTGTTTTCCCAGGGAATCTATACTAAAAGATGGCGCTAGGCGTCGATTACATCTCGCATGTAATTCCTTTCGGCTTTTTCGTTTCCCAAATAATCTATCTACTACCTAATAGTAGTAGTTAGATATAGAATCCATACTAATCCATACTAATATTATAAATGCGAAAGTAACTCTGTCTGTCTGTCTGTCTGCTACTCTTTCACGCCAAAACTACTCAACGGATTTAAATGAAATTTGGTATACAGATAATCTAGACCCTGAGAAAGGACATAGGCTACTTTTTATTGCGAAAAGGGGGTTGTAAGGGGTTGAAAGGGGGGTAAAAAGTTACTTTTCCACGCGGACGGAGTCGCGGGCGGCCGCTAGTGTTTCATAAATGTTAAATCAAAAGTCTATGGTACCATACGATCTTGGAAATGAAATAAACTCTAAGAAACTATATTGAATGAAATACCCCCGCTAGAAGTAGGTATTATAATATTTTTCTGTGGAAATACCTATCTACGATTTATTTGGCTATCATAAAAATATCCAGTATTTTTCATAAGTTTACAATGTAGAATTGTAGACTATTCCAGTCAAGTGCTAACCGAATACGCCATTATTCTATACGCTGCTTTATGCCAACAGACTCTCACTAAAAATACCCATAAAGTGGTGATTCTGTATGCCATTTTCTTATGAAAACATACGAGATTCCTTTTAAATCATTACCGAAAAAACTTTTCCAAACATTAACTAGGCAAGGCACATTTACCCTCGACATTACGTCACGAAATTCGGATTTATGGATCGGATGTTACGTCAAAACTCACACTGGGTCCCATTGTCTTATTACGAACGCTCCAAAAAGGCGCCGCATAATATACTCGAGTTTGTATTGAAATTTATTACACAACTTAGTAATTTTTCAGTTAGAAGGGAAGTCTTAATTGGGGTTGGTTTTGAAAAGAATACTTTTTTGTGAATTATATTTGAACTTGGGTATTTTAAGGGTAATGTGACGTGAAGGCACTTAGCCACAATATAAAATGTGGACTGAGTTGCTGTAACAGATGTTGGGAATGGTTGAGGACAGCTGGTGTATAATAGGATAGGAACAATAATGCTTCTATGATAATAATAAAACTCTGCTCGCCTCTGAAAGCACGTTAAGTCGTTAGTCTTGCGCCCAATCTCTCTTCGGTCGTGGCTTATAGTCTACGGCAAGAAGCTGTAGTTATGACCTTGAGTGCGCAGAAACCAATTGTCTTCTTTTTTACAAGTGCGCAAAATAACGGTCATCGCTATACTTTCGTGCCTTCAGCTATACTCGTGTCCTACAGAATTAAGAGAATAAGAGAATAAAGAGTAGTCCTGTGTTTGCGCACACACTTGAGCAATATAAATCGTTAGGATTTGCCCCCGTAGCCGAATATCGGTTGGAGAATTATTTATTTTATAATAGAACGTTTTCTATTATTTTTGTAAAAAAATGCGTCTCTTAAACTCGCTAGTATTTTGAAGGAACTAGAGTGCAACAAGACTATTTTGTCAGTGGCAAAATTAAATATCCGATAAGTGGCGTTATATGTAGACGTCAATTCAAGCAATGATAGGGTTGACATCTCTAAAATTTGGAAAACAAGACAAGACATACAAAGACAAAACTCGCTTGTTGACAAAACTTTCCCCGAACGCTCCTCAGATGCCGTCTAAACTAGGAAAAATCCGGGGAAACCCGTACGGATGGCATCCCTAAGAAAACTTGGTAATTTGTATTTGTAATTAATCTACTATACTATTTATAAAGAGATAACTTCAATAGACAACGACAAGGCTTATAGGTAAACCGAAAACACGAAACGCTTGCGCGATGTAATTATACACAGCGCCATCTATTGGTTCATTTCGGAATTCCGGTCCCGAAGCGAAGTGAGGGCGGGCCACTAGTTTATTATAAAAAAGAAAACGTACAGTGTAGACATGCTTACACTAGCCATAGATATTCAGCGAAAAAACTTTCCCGGCAATATCCATGTAGAGATTTTGGTTCACTTTTGAATAAGAAAACGGCAGTACCTATTTACTATATTATGTTCTTATTTATGCCAAGTACTATTAATTTACTACTCATTGTCTACCGCTACTTACTTAACACCTACTTGTAAATATATTTGAATTAAAATTTTATTAAGCATCGAATGAAGGTGCTAGGTAGAAGTTTAGATAAGTTTGCGAGCGAAACATGCAAAGTTTAAACCTTGTACCTAACACTCTGGAGATTGTTGTAGGTATTCGTAGATTGGATCTATAATTTTTCAAACATTTAGGTTTGTGAGTTTATATTCTTAAATTCATATAACATCTCATACTTGCTCCGTACTAAGTAGCATAGGTACTTAAGCTATAGATTACAGGCCACATAATAAGATTGCCAAATTTTTTGAGGTGGTACACGAGATATGATATAAAATGATATGGGTTTTGTTGCGTTAGGTGGCAGACGAGCAGACAGATCACCTGGTGGTAAGCGTTTGCCGCCACCTGGATGGATGGCGGTCCACTACCGTGCGCTTTACTCGACACTTTCTGCCACGCACCTCCTCATTGTGGAATCAACTTCCCGCAGCGATATTTCCGAACCGGTATGACATTCAAATCTTCAAGAAACGAGCCTATACCTTCCTAAAAGGCCGGCAATGCATCCGCACTCCTTCTGGTGTAGCTGATGTCCATGGGCGGCGGTGATCACTTACCATCAGGTGACCCGCTTGCTCGTTTGCCTTCCTATAATATAAAAAAAAACCTATAGACACCGGCAACACCAATAGAGTCACAAGTGTTTGGCAGCACACCTTTAAACCCTTTCCCGCCAATCGGGCCTCCAGTTCCTTCAAAAAAAAAAAAAAGGTAAATGTTGTCTGGAAGAGATCGCTTTTAGCGATAAGCCCCCCAAATTTGTATTTGGAAATTACTATTATAAATAGAAATAGAAAAAATCTTTATTCAAGTTAGGTCCATACAGAACACTTATGAATGTCAAAAATTAGCATTAAGTTCTGTAATGTGTTGTGCAATAAAGAGTATCTATCTATCTTCACTCACTCGATTTAATAGCGCAGGCACTGCTTCACGCCGGTCTTCTGTGAGGCCGTGGTATCACTCGAGCCGGCCTATTCATGCCAAAGCGTGGCTCTCCCACAGTGAAATCATTCATGGGCTTGTTTGAGAACATAACTAAAGTGGGGCAGTTCAATTATTTCGATTACATCGACAATCCGGCAGCGGTAAATGACATGGGTCCACCATAAATTACATCACACCTTAAAGGGGGGAAGGGGGGAAGTATGACATTACGTGATTAGGAGTGGGAGGGTTCTAAATCTTGTGACGTCACACTGAATTTCAGTTCTAGGTACGACATGAAATCTGAACTATCTATGAGTACTAACTTGTTTCATTTAACGTCGTAACGCCCAGATAGCAGATACAATGGAAATCAATTGTTTTATGCCTTTTAAAAGACTTTTGGCTCTTACGACGTTAAGGGCGTGTGTCGAACGATTATTCTGTGATTGGTGGCAGACGAGCAGCCGGATGATCTGATGGTTAGCGATCGCCGCCGCCCATAGACACCTGCAACACCAGCAGAGTTATAAGTGCACTGCCAAACTGTAACCCTCTTTCCCTATTGGTCCTACGGTACCCTCACTCACTTGACGAAACAGATCGCAGGCGCTGCTTCAAGCCGGTCTTCTATGAGACGTGGTGTCACTCAGGTCAAGCCGGCCCAATTATGTCGAATAACTGGACCTTAAAGGAGTTCCGCACTTTAACTTTTTTTTTATGTGATAGGTAGCAGACGAGCAGGCGGATCACCTGATGGTAAGCAATTGCCGCCGCTCATGGACACTTGCAACACCAGTGGAGTTACAAGTGCGCTGCCAACCTTTTATCCCCTTCCCCCCTGGGTGGGCCTCCGGTTCCCTCACTCACTCGGCGAAACACAGCACAGGGGCTGCTTCACGCCGGTGAAGCCATTTTCTGTGAGGCAGTGGAATCACTCCGGTCGAGCCGGCCGAAGCGTGGCTCTCCCACAGTTACAGTTATAGTTAACTCCAAAATTCCGAACACTACTCATGACTATGAAGCATCCTATGTTATTCAAGGTAATGTTCCAACCAATTCGACCAAGATGAACCCAATCGGATGTCGGCACGCCAAATATTCATGAACGCGCCGTATGTCGGAATACCCGGAATAGGCTTCGACGCTAGTGGGGTGAACTGATTTGTGAGGAATTTCGATATTATCACGTTGTTATCAAGTGCATAGTAAAGTAAACTATTAGCCTTTATGTCCCAGTGCAGGGCAGCCTCCATCATAGAAATCAAGTCATCGCTGCTATGATGGGATTAGGCTTAATCACCACGCTTGCCTAATGCGAATTGGTAATCACAAACTCGAGCAGTTTGAAAAATTCGAAACATAGGTAACTTTTTCTCGATCCACGAATCGAACCCGGGACTCCGAGATCATGGCCTGGTACTTAAACCACTAAACCCACGGGGCTACGTTCCACGGCCTGGCTCATCATGCACTTGCCGTACAGGAACTTTGACATCGGAGGCTAAGATCTATTCTATTTCTATAATCATGGACGTATATAAGGGGGGGGGGTCCAGGGGGTCCGGACCCCCCCCCATCGAGGTCTGGATTGACATAAGGGTTCAATCGGCTATAACCCAGGGCGACATAATTAAGGGGTTGACAAGGTTGGTGGGGTAGCAAACTGTTGATAGCCCTGGGAAAATTTCTTTATTAAGTTTAAGTCATTTGCAAAACAGTAATCTATTTTTATTTTCTTTTTGGTTATATACCACATTTAGACTAACTCTGATTTTGCATAATTGCGAGTCAACTCGCACATGTCCGGAATTTTACAAGGGGGACCCCCCCCCCCCCCCTTGTCAAAGCTATATATACGTCCGTGTCTATAATGCAATCGAAACGTCAAGCAGTACCTAAGTACAGTCAGCCACACATTCTACTCGTAATTTTAGATCTATTTTCCTTCAGTCCAGATGACGGTTAAAAGTTCTGTGACGTCATACTTTCACGGTGAATTTTGATCGATAGGCTGATGAATTCATAATGATAATAAATGCTATGCCGTAATAAATTAAGTAAATATGAGTCTAAATCAGTACTGTCGGAAATTCATTTATAACTCTATTAGATTCCATTATTAATGTAAGTTTGAAAGAGGGGTTTACTCCTGTTATGGAATTTCGACATTTATAATTTAATGTCACAAACCGACCTTTTTATAAATTCTTTCTATATAGTGGCCCTCATTTCGTTTTGGAACTATGTCCCATAATTAAATGTGCCAAAATTTAATGGCGTAGGCCATAAATGATATTGGTCGTCGATTATCTACATTGCGCAAGTATTTCGCTTTTTTGGTTTGTTTAAGCCTTAACGTTGTCTACAGATTAAACCTCCTATTGTAGTTCCTACGCCTTGACGTTGCCTATAGACTCTGACTCTAGGTTAGTTGGTATCAAATGTAAAATCTTTGGTAGGTATAGATTTATTTTTGATTTAATTTTGGTCGTTTTCGAACTGTCGTGTTTTTGGTTTTAACAATTCGTGCCAGTTAAATGTCATTCAAACTATGGGAGTTACAGCTAAGTGCCATTCAAATAGTGCCAATGACATTTGGAATGTCATTGAATAGTGCGAATTACAGCCTCTATTTGGCAGGCTGACTAGTACCCTAATTAACACTATGTAAACTAGTCTAAGAGTTACTTAAGTATTGAGGTTGTCAGATTCTTTAACTGTTAAGGATATTACCATATTAGCAACTGATTGCTTGTTCTTGTTACCAACAATAGCGTAAGTTGTTGCTTTAGGTTTGTATACACACGAGTAACCTATACAAACTATACCAAAGGTTATTCGATATTATTAGATATTGTACCGCTACTGATGTGTGTAGGTGCATCTTATTGAAGCCGATTGTACATCTAGCATACGCCTAAAAACTCTAAGAAAATTAGAATGACGGCGCTAATATACTAAATCCTATTATTTGGTAACACACCGAAGTCACCGAACTTAGTATAAATAAGTAGATTCATACAAAATCCCGTGCGCGATGTAATCGGCACCCAACACCATCTATTGGCAAAGATTCGAACTAACCTATGGAATGAACTGTCACCAGCGGTATTTCCGAACCGATACGACCTACAAACCTTCAAAAAGCGAGCGTATTCTTTCTTAAAAGGTCGGCAGCGCATTTGCGACTCCTCTGGTGTTGCGGGTGTCCATGGGCGGCGGTAATCGCTTACCATCAGGTGATCCGTCTGTTCGTCTGCCCCCTATCTCATAAAAAAAAACCTCAAATCTTAGTCCTGTAATGGAGTTAATGGGTAGCGATCGAACACCATACAACACTATACTGTTAGGTATACTTACTGTCTCAGGTGCCAACCGAGACTTTGTGTGACGAGCCTCTGGGATTCCCCAAGGTTTTTACTTATCTTAAATAGTCGCCCATTGTGCGAACCGCGACAGCCTTATACTTGGCTTATAATAATAGGAGTAAAAAGTTCTTACTAACGCGTCATCAAGACATTCGAAATATCATACACATCTTACAATTAGAACAACGAGCCACCGCTAAAACTCGAAGGACCAAATTACCATATCAATAGCAATGTTACAACTAAGTCGCATTCAAAGGTTTAACTCGCAACTTGCAATTATATTTATTCCGCTAGAAAACCAACTAACCGTTAAACAAAGTTTTTACCCCGCGGAGTTTGAAGAAACGGAGACGCACTCCGACCAGAAGTAACGGAGATTTTTCAAATGCTTTGTGCAATTTCTGAGGCTAATGAAACAGCTGGAAAATGTACATCACTAATTTTAAAGAATAACGAATGTCTAGCCATCCATACTAATATTATAAATGCGAAAGTAACTCTGTCTGTCTGTCTGTTACTCTTTCACGCCAAAACTACTCAACGGATTTAAATTAAATTTGGTATACAGATAATCTAGACCCTGAGAAAGATCATAGGCTACTTTTTATTGCGAAAAGGGGGTTGTAAGGGGTTGAAAGGGGGGTAAAAAGTTACTTTTCCACGCGGATGAAGTCGCGGGCGGCCGCTAGTTATAAATATATATCCGAATCAATTTAATGCATTATTTGTGAGATATATCGTGTGATTGCCAAGTCAATAAATGAATAACCGACTTGGCAAAACATGGATCTCACCACTTTTTACGGTAGTTGCGAGACTTGGTTTTTTTGACAAGTATTGTTTTTGATGGGATTTACTTTACTTAACAATATGGATAGGTACTTATCTACCTCTGGGGCAGAGTACTTATTATGTCATTTATTCATACGTATGATAATGCTTATTCAATTGAACACAGTAAGCCTACCACCCTATTAGGAAAAAAGGGGAAAAAATGGTAAACCGTAAATTTATTAAGGTTTTTTTTCAGCCCCGTTTGGCTAACTCAAGCGTAAAGGTGTACTTAGTACCTGTGTTAAGTATATTTTAGGTAGGTAAGTACTACTTTTATGCTTAAGCAAGTACGTACAGTCGAGCTCAAAAATATGTATACACTTTAGGGCCTTGTCACAGTACATATGTATAAGAAAACGACTTCCACTTTCTTATAAATATATATTGTGATAAGATCCTAAAGTGTATACATATTTTTGAACTCGACTGAACGTAGGACCGCCGAAATTGTATGTACAACATATGATAGTACATTATTACTACTACTTTCACCATAATTCCATTTTTTTAGCAATAAAGTATCTACTTTAACGTCGTAACGCCCAGACAGCAAACACAATAGAAAATCAATTGTTTTATGCCTTTTAAAAGGCTTATGGGCCTTACGACGATAAATACTTAAGTCAATACACACATTATACCTAGACACTGAAAAAAAACGAGTGCTCATTCCAGAATGTCCGTCCAGGTTGGTGATCAAACCCACGACATTTAGCGTATGAGGCAGGTTCATTACCAAATGCGCCATAAGGAAGGCAATTGCCCCCATAAGTAGCAATTCTCGTGCACTGACGACATTGAAGTCGAATTAGAAATTTGTATGGATGAAGTATGAGATTTCTAAATTCGACTTCAATGACGAGTGCACGAAAATAAGTAGGTACCCAGATCAGCAGTGATTGGTATAGTCCGAGGCAAGAAAGTGTAGTTATGACCTTGAGTGCACAGAAACCAATTTTCATAGAAAGTCTTCTTTTTTACAAGTGCGCAAAATAACGGTCATCGCTATACTTTCGTGCCTCCAGCTATAAGACATTGTTAATAGGTTCACCTCGTAAATATGTATTTTCAAAACCTTTTTCTCACCATTGAAACTAAATATTTACCTAGGGGCTGTTTTCCTTAACGAGGGTACAAAAAGGAAATGATGACAAATTTTAATGAAAGCTATTGCTGTACCTTCTTAGTATAATGAGTGTACTTGATAAGTAGATAGGTAGTAAATGGATTGGCTTTGCCATCACTTTAGTTAGTTTTTTTATGTGATAGATGGCAGACGAGGAGAGGGATCACCGGATGGTAAGCGATTGCCGCCAACCATAAACTAGTAACGTATTCTACCTACAGAGACCACCTTTCGTTTAATTTCTTATAAGTACCTACGAAAAGCAAGTCATCAGATACCTACCTACAGAGCATTTACCGTCGCCCATCCATTAAACTACCTATACTAGAAAATATATTATAGTTCGTTCTCAGCGTCCCAGCCAGATGTAGGCACATTTTTAAAAGATCTCAATCAACCTAATGGACGTCTAAGACACAAGTCCTTCAGTGCTAGGTCACACAAACGAACTATTCAATAAAATTTAATATGAGTACTACAGTGTATGTTCTTAATTAATGACGAATAGCCTAAGGGATAGCCAAATAAGATGAGGTGTCTGCAGAAAAACTAAGGTCACACATAGCCAAAGAATGGCAAACCTCGAGTGGCATTATGGTAAGGCACATTGGGAGAAGAACAGACGGTTTTGGGGCAGAAAGGTCTTCAAGTGGAGGCCCGTGCATTGAGTCAGAAGCGGCTTTACCTATAGAGCAGGGGGGTGCCGAGAGCAGCACGCGACATGCTGCAGCATTAATCACTTCCCTCTCTCACTTTAACATCCACTCTCAAAAAAATCCTAGTGCCCACAAATTGGTTATGATTGCACCTGGCTACATTGGTTAGAATCAGCTACTCTGCATGGACTCGCAGCCGTCGCATGCTCCCTCCTGTAAGGTAGACTAATGACTTTGGTGCAGATTGCGGGGATTAAATAGATCCCTTGTTTTTTTTATGTGATAGGTAGCAGACGAGCAGGCGGATCACCTGATGGTAAGCAATTGCCGCCGCCCATAAACACATGCAACAAGTGCGCTGCCAACCTTTTATCCCCTTCCCCCCCGATGGGCCTCCGGTACCCTCACTCACTCGGCGAAACACAGCGCAGGAGCTGCTTATATACATACATACATACATACATAGCCTGTCAAAATCATAACCCTCCTTTTGCTTTGCCGTAGTCGGGTAAAAACACGCATACTCTGTTACTAGTAAGTAACTGAAGGTGACTAGTAGGCTAGTAGCTTGGGCCACTTAAGTATTTAAAGCGCATGTGGTCCCATGGGATTACAACGGCGTTGTTTTAGGGATACCGCGTGTTACCAAAAGTAAGTTGTTAAATTCATCGTCACCGATTCACATATTCCGAAGTTAACATGCGTATGTTTCGACTTTTTTACTCAATTTAATTTAGTATGCATTTATTATTATAAATTTATTACTAACAAACTTTACATAATTTCAAAGTTTATATAAAATACTTAAAAATTTAATTCTTACATAGGCAATAAATTATTATTACCTACCTATATAACAGATCTGCTCCGGCCTCACTTGGTTACGGGACTTATCCTACGATAAGTACCGTACTGGTCTACACCAGTAACGATAGATGTCGCTGTGAGTCGATTATATCGCGCAAGCGTTTTGCCTTTTCGCTTTACATTATAAGCTTTGACGATGACTATGAGATTAACTTTTCTTTTTTTTTATTTGCTCACCTCGATCTGATGATAAGCAAGAGGAGAGCCCACGTTGCAATTACAAAGGCCGCGACGGCACGGCATCACATCCGTTGGCACTGCCATACTGGCCCGCGAGATACTTCTTCACGCTTCGTTTGAGAGTTTTAATTTCTTTTTAGTATGAGTACCTACTTAGATATGCTTTTCATAATAAAGAAGTATGATATAATTTAGAAAACAAAAAGGATAAAATCTACAACTCATGACAATAGCGAAAAATAACAATGCAAACCCTTTTCTCCGAAAGTAGGTATATCTCTAGTGTAACTACGCCGTACACAAAGCTTAAAGATAATTTCTGTTGCGGTTCTGTTTCTGTACCTAATACCTTTTTGATACTTTGTCAATACGTTTCTTATTGCTCAAAGTTGTAGAATAAAGTTGTAACAAAAGTGGTATCGGAAAGTTGGAAATACGATCACGAATAGGTGATAAACTTCATGACGTGAGTTCAACACGCAAGCAGTTCGATTCTCAGTTGAAGCTATTTCTAATATTACATTATGATATATTTTTGTATAGCGTAACGTAAATTATGTGGTAGATGGCAGACAGATTACCCAATGGTAAGTTAAGACACCTGCAACACCAGTAGAGTCACAAGTGACTTTTAACTTCCTTTCCCCCAATTGGGCCTTTGGTTACCTCACTCGACGAAACACAGCGTAGGCGCTGCTTTGCGCCGGTCTTCTGTGAGGCCGTGGTTTCAATCCGGTCGAGTCGGCCCATTTGGGTATGCCGAAGCGTGGCCCTCCCACGATTATGATTATGACAAGTTTAGGTGCACGCTTGGATTAGAGGTACGACCCCCGTATGGAAGGTGCGTTCTTATTCACTAAGCTACCATCACACTTAACCAGAGTGTTTTGTCGAGTGAGTGAGGGTACCGGAGGCCCAATTGGGGAGAAAGGGGTTAAAGGTTGGCAGTGAACTTGTGGCTCTACTGGTGTACTCCCATAGGTATGCGTATCAGGCCAGTCATTACTACACGTTGTGAATCTGCATTACCTCTACATTTTGGGTATCCAAAGTTTTGAGAAGCAATCTGAAATTTACAGGTTTTCTCTCTCTGCCTTCCTTCACTGCCGATCTAGTGGTTACCAAACGCTAACAACTAATACGTTTAGTCAGGTGCTCCGACAATTTGCCACCGCTAAGCTGTGTTGCCGAGCGCAGACTCAAATGGGAAAGCCAGGAGATTGCAGGTGACGGGGCTTCTAAACCAATAACCATCCCAGCTGTAGTCTATGTGAGGATGGTGGTTTTAGTTTTCATAATATTGATTTTGGGCTGTGTTCATTTTCTGTTAGGGCCTGTAAAGATAAAGCGTCACATAGTTAAGCAACACATATATATATATATTATTATGGCTAGGGACACGCGCCTTCGATACGCGATGATTCCGCCAATGTCAAGTGATCAGAGAGGCACGACGATTAAAAATGAAATTGACCAGTGGATAGAAGATTTCAATCTGTTTCGAGGTCTTCTTTTTGTTAAATATTTTGAGGATAAAAGTAGCTATTTCTATCTGTCAAACTCACGGACGTAAAGTGACATAATTATAACGTTATAACAACGTAAGAAATACAATGCAATTAGACAAGTGAAATAAATAAACAGTGTTTCTAGGAGCAATAAATAGCATATAACTTATGTAGAACTATTGTGAAACAGACTTTTCATTTAACGATCACCAATCCGTATTAGGCAAGCGTGGTGATTAAGCCTATCCCATCATAGTAGCGATGACTTGATTTCTATGATGGAGGCCTTTACCACAAAATAATTACACATTTTGTGCATTTACCTTGCAGTGGGATAGTATTATAGTCTGATAATACAAGAGAAGACTATGTAGAATTTCAGCATACGTCTGCATTTTTCAATTAAGTATTCATTGAAAGGCACTAGGAGGATATTAAGTAGGTTTTTTACTCCCAGCATGTTGCTTTCCCCTCCCTAGGTTACCCCCAACATCGGTATGATCTCGGAAGAATTCTGTAAAACTCAAAAAGTTTCTATAACCTGGGTCTCAACTTGCTCGAACCGTTAACAGATCGTCTTCTGCATCAAAACATTAGTTTTTTATTAGAAAACAATAGCACCCAGATGAATAAAAGATGGTGTTATTATTTTATGATACTTATTACGATAAACACGCGGATCTCATAATAAAACATTATTCATAAACCGAGGGATCCTTATCTCGTGTTCGCGTGAAATCATTGATTTATAACATTCACATATTCCTTTGTGGGTTTCTCACGTGGGGCTTCCTAAAAAAGTGTAGACAATATGGTGTATTCTTTTTTGGGTGTTTTTATTTTCTATTATTCCATTTCTATCTTAGGCGCTTTGTTTTCTTCCCATTTTAATATCAGGAGCATATTAAAAATATATTTTTAATACTAAAGGTGACAAACGAGCAAGCGGGTCACCTGTTGGTAAGTAGAAAATCACCGTAGCTTATGAACATCTGCGAGATCAGAGAGGTCGCTGATGCGTTTCCTACCATTTCAACAGGGGTATACGCTCTTAATTTTAATGATTCTCATTCTTTAACTACTGTGTTTTAGGTAATGTAACGATGGTAAACTGCTTTGATACTGGCCGCCGTTTATGGCTGATTTTATAATGGGAATCTGTCATGCATTGTAAAATAAACAGACACGCTCTCGGGAGCGCATTCGGATTTGAATTGTGATACCGCGAGGAATAGAGTAAGGAGGGTCCAGACCTCACGTTATAGCAGGGACTTGGAGGGAACATCCTCCCAGAGTGTCTTAGTTAAGGAGTGAACTAACCCATTAATTTCAGAAAAGCAATAAAGGATATTTCAAACCGATACCGCCGCTTTATTGCTACACAGTACACTATACAGTACTAAGTGCTAAATGGCCAAATATAGCACCAGATAGCTAGATCATACAAAAACCTTTTGAGTTCTGCATGATCCTGGTGGGATCATACACTGAGGTCCATATACACGATGATTGGTTATTTTTGATGCGAGATGTGAAATCATTAAACAACCAATGACGTTGAAGTCAGTGGCGGGGCAAGATCTAATTTTGATGTGGGCAAGACTGATTTCGCGAGGCCCTTTCCATTTCTGTCGATTTTACGACGATGATGACCGATAAAACCTCGGACGAGCTTAAATTTTTTTTAGGCGCGAGGCCCCTTGTACCGCGAGGCCGTGGGCGGTGGCCCACATCGCCTACGCCTTGCGCCGTCTCTGGTTGAAGTTGGACCTCAGTTTGACAGGACGCCATACAACAAACTGAACCCAACAACATTTTACAGAACCCAAGATATTGGGAGGCTAGTAGCCAACCTTCAAAATTGAAGAGACGTCCAAAGAAGGGAAAGAATATAACCACACGTAGGTGTCAAATAAGACTTGTTGACGAACACTGTTCGCTCAATTCAACCTTAAAGTTAAAGACAAAATTTTGCGGTTTAATTTTCACCTTTCCTGTGAGCTTTCAACACGAAAAACTTTTTGGCAGGTAAGTATGTTAATTCACTTACTTATTGTGGTTGTGAAAAGCTTTGAATTTTGTCCACTTTGGATGTACGACGTGAACATGGGAGTTTTGAACTAACCGGCATACTTATTTATTATATTTATTAGCGCCTTGCTCCGTCGATCTAGTTGTTTAAGTACCGGGCCGTGATCTCGGGGTCCCGGGTTCGATTCCCGGGTCGAACAAAAGTATGTTTCGAATTTTTCGGACATAGCTCGGGTTTGTGATCACCAATCCGCATTTTCGGTCTAGGGTTGAAAATAAAATCCTGCCTAATTTCTTTAATGTAATATGGGGCAGACGAGCAGACTGATCTCCTGATGGTGAGCGATTGCCGCCGCCAATGACACCTACAACACCAGTAGAGTCACAGGTGCGCTGCTAAACTTTAACCCCTTCCCTCCCAATCGGGCCTCCGGTACCCACACTCGCTTGATGAAACACAGCGCAGCAGCTGCTTCATGCCGGTCTTCTGTGAGGTAGTGGTACAGTCGAGTTCAAAAATATGTAAACACTTTAGGACCTTTTCACAATACATATTTAAAAGAACGTGGAAGTCGTTTTCTTACACATATGTACTGTGACAAGGTCCTAAAGTGTATACATATTTTTGAACTCGACTGTACATACTACGATCGAGTCGGTCCATTCATGCCGAAGCGAGCGATTCAAGCTCTTCTCCGTAGAAGCTCTACGCGAAGGCGGTTTTGTTTTCGACCTTGACGGCGCGTTAGAAATTTAAAATATCTATGGCTATAAAACATGTAATGACAGCTGGAGCACTATTACAAAGCTTTTACCCTTTCAGTCTGTGGTATGGAGCTGTGTATCTACATATCATATCGAGGGCTACATCTGATTATCTAGTAACTGATTTAGACCGAGGAAAGAGTATAAATGTGGCCTTCGCCCAGCGGCATGATACAGGTTAATTAAAACAAAGCGAATCTGGCGGTACAATAACACGACGAATTTTCTTAGGACTCCTATAAATTATTTTTACTTGTAAGTAATGTTTAAATTTCATAATTTGATAGGATCATAGGCAATCCAAGAATTAATTATTTTATGTTATAGTTTAATCATAATGATAATATTATGGCAAAGGAAAGATTTGCATCTTTTTATGTCTAATGAACTACCTAATTCAGAAAAACAATAAAGTAAGCAATTTTGAATGTTTTTTCATCAGGAAAGGTACGATATTTACGAGTATCTAGGCTTAATTTTATTACGGGATATAAGTGCTTAAGTTTATTTATTACGAAAAACATTTCATAATGTATAAGCATTGCGAGTGAGTGACGGTACCGGAGGCCCAATTGGGGGAAAGGGGGTTAAAGTTTGGCAGCGCTCTTGTGACATATATCATCAGGTGATCCACCTGCTCGTCTGTCATCTTCACATAAGAGAAGTTGCGCAAAGCTAGAGCATAGGTAATATGCGTATAATCAGAGGTAGATAATTATAGGGATAGAGTTATTTATGTACAATTACACTTGCATAAAAATGTTGATATTAATATAAGATCCATATTAATTTGAATTGAACATCACATAAATAATTATGACCGTATTTTATAAATTACTGCATATTCATCAACTTTGACGACTTTAAAGAGGTACCTTCATAAAACAAACTTTTATCCAATTAAAACTAAGTGCTTTTTCAGTTCTTTAAAATTAATCATGACATTTTGAGGCCTACCTATTCACTTTATCCTTTCGCTGTATAAAATTTGTTATAAGTACCAAACAACTCTACCTAATTCCGACCTATGGTAAAATTCCAAGTATTAACATCCATTCTTCACATAACATCCATACTAATATTATAATGCGAAAGTAACTCTGTCTGTCTGTATGTCTGTCTGCTAATCTTTCACGCCAAAACTAATCACGGATTTAAATGAAATTTGGTATACAGATAATCTAGACCTTGAGAAAGGACATAGGCTACTTTTTATTGCGAAAAAGGGGGTTGTAAGGGGTTGAAAAGGGGGTACAAAAGTTACTTTTCCACGCGGACGGAGTCGCGGGCGGCCGCTAGTATTCTTATATAATAAATAACTTAGTCATTTTCAGCATATGCTGAAGAAGACTAAGTTATTATTTTATGTTATTTAGGTAGTATAAAATTTCCAGCATAAGATAAACAGATGAGATCTTACAAAAGTAATGTTTGATAAAAGTCAGTAGGTATTAGGTATTGCGTTCTAAAAATTACACATCACAGTTTGATGTGTTGGCTGTGCCGGCGGTGTTATGCGGTTTATTAGGGAAAATAAATCAGTGAATTATCAGTGAACTTATGTCTATTCACATTTTCAGGAGTAACTTTTTTTTGTCATCAATTTTCCAATGGGGATAAGATGTTTTCCGCCGTCGTTTCTAAATCCATGCAACATTTTATTAAATTTGCTTAAATAATTTACTAACACTTAAAAATATATATAATAGATACCTATTTGTGCACTCAGTAAAAACGCCATTTGAACAGCAAAGCATGTATAAATTTAGTGCACGCTTAATACTTAAGTTTGGTTTGCGTACATCATTTAACTTAAGTATATTACGAGTATTTATCATTTTAGGGGGATTTATCATTTGAGTGAGACCGCGACTCGGTAAATGTAGTGTTGGACGCCCTGCTACAAATGGGATGATGACATTCGAAGGCTGGCTGGAGTGAGCTGGATGAGAGTGGCCGAAAATCGGGAGCGGTGGCGTGCATTGGGGGAGACCTATGTCCAGCAGTGGACGAGCGTGGGTTGCTGATGATGATGATATTACGAGTAGGTACTAGCGTACTTTTGGTGGGTTAGGTTAGTTTAGTGAGCAGTTAAATATAGTCTTTATACAAGTTTTATGAAGAAAAAAGTGAGTCGTAAAGACTTTCATTCAACCTTAAAGTAAAGACAAAATTTTGCGGTTTAATTTTCACCTTTTCTGTGAGCTTTCAACACGAAAAACTTTTTGGCAGGTAAGTATGTTAATTCACTTACTTATTGTGGTTGTGAAAAGCTTTGAATTTTGTCCACTTTGGATGTATGGCGTGGACTTGAGAGTTTTGAACTAACCGGCATAATTTATTTATATTTATTTATTTGCGCCTTTCTCCGTCGATCTAGTTGTTTAAGTACCGGACCGTGATCTCGGGGTCCCGGGTTCGATTCCCGGGTCGAACAAAAGTATGTTTCGAATTTTTCGGACATAGCTCGGGTTCGTGATCACCAATCCGCCTTTTCGGTCTAGCGTTAAAAATAAAATCCTGCCTAATTTCTTTAATGTAATATGGGGCAGACGAGCGATCTCATGATGGTGAGCGATTGCCGCCGCCCATGACACCTACACCACCAGTAGAGTCACAGGTGCGCTGCTATACTTTAACCCCTTCCCTCCCAATCGGGCCTCCGGTACCCACACTCGCTTGATGAAACACAGCGCAGCAGCTGCTTCATGCCGGTCTTCTGTGATGTAGTGGTACAGTCGAGTTCAAAAATATGTAAACTCTTTAGGACCTTTTCACAATACATATTTAAAAGAACGTGGAAGTCGTTTTCTTACACATATGTACTGTGACAAGGTCCTAAAGTGTATACATATTTTTGAACTCGACTGTACATACTACGATCGAGTCGGTCCATTCATGCCGAAGCGAGGCTCTTCTCCGTAGAAGCTCTACGTGTAGAGCGGTTTTGTTTTCGACCTCGACGGCACGTTAGAAATTTAAAATATCTATGGCTATAAAACAAGTAATGACAGCTGGAGCAGTTTGCTGGAGCCCTTTCAGTCTGTGGTATGGAGCTGTGTATCTAGAGATCATATCGAGGGCTACACCTGACTATCTAGTAACTGATTTAGACCGAGGAAAGAGTATAAATGTGGCCTTCGCCCAGCGGCATGATACAGGTTAATTAAAACGAAGCGAATCTAGCGGTACAATAACACGACGAATTTTCTTAGGACTCCTATAAAATATTTTTACTTGTAAGTGATGTTTAATTTTGTAGAGGTAAGATAATTTCATAATTTTATAGGATCATAGGCAATCCAAGAATTAATTATTTTATGTTATAGTTTAATCATATGATAATATTATGGCAAAGGTAAGATTTATGTCTTTTTATGTATGCAAACTGAAGTGGCAGTGGGTTGGTCACATTAGCCGCAGAACTGACAACCGTTGGAGCTATAAAGTCCTTGAGACCGCGACTCGGTAAACGTAGTATTGGACGCCCTGCTACAAGATGGGATGACGACATTCGAAGACTGGCTGGAGTGAGCTGGATGAGAGTGGCAGAAAATCGGGAGCGGTGGCGTGCATTGGGGGAGACCTATGTCCAGCAGTGGACGAGCGTGGGTTGCTGATGATATCTAATGAACTACCTAATTCAGAAAAACCTTCAAGTAAGCGATTTTGAATGTGTTTTCATCAGGAAAGGTACGATATTTATCTAGGCTTAATTTTACTACGGGATATAAGTAAGTTTATTTATTACGAAAAACATTTCATAATGTATAAGCATTGCGAGTGAGTGACGGTACCGGAGGCCCAATTGGGGGAAAGGGTGTTAAAGCTTGGCTGCGCTCTTGTGACTCTACTGGTGTTGCAGGTGTGTATGGGCGGCGACAATTGCTTACCATCAGGTGATCCACCTGCTCGTCTGCCATCTACACATCGATACCTTAAATCTCAAAGGGCGTAATCACCAAATCATCACTTTTCAGGAGAGCCGAAACAAAAAAAAAATCTAAGAATTAAATTCATAACTTTTAAACTAATAATGCCATATAATGAAATTTGGATGTAATTATCGAGTATCGAGAGCTTTATAAACACAGTTATATGGAATTCAAAATACAACCAATGTTTGCCAAACTGATTTGTGATTACGCCAAAAAAATATTGACAACTTGGCATTTACGACCTAAAAAAAAGGCTGTTCTGCAATAAGTTATGGTATAATGGCGTTTACGACTTGAAAACAAAGGCTATTCTGCTCTATGCTATGGTGTAACAGCTATTTAACTTATAGAAATGCATTTTAAAAAGCTATTTTCGGTTTTTTATAAGTAAAAAACACTTCGAGGAAGATACAAATTAAGAGACAAATACGGGTAGTTTCATTATTACAAAATTTATAGCAAGTACAGAAATGAAACGATTTTCTTATTTCAATTATACAAACGCAATCATTTTAGTTTGAAATTCAAACGAAAGTTATTGATTTCTATAATTTTGTTTTGTTTTTAAATTAGTATAAACAATATCTGCATCGACAGGACTTTTACTTAGAGCTTAAATTTTAATAAGTCTTCTACCAGTACTGTGCAAAGAAGTAAAACAAACGTTTATTTTTAAAATGTTAAAGCTAGGATTGATCTACATAAGATTTAAGCGCTAGCAAAACTCCCGCCACTTTGTTTATGTTTCAGGTTTTGCGTGCTATTAACAATCTTTAATAGAGTACTGTTGGGCAAAAGAAATAAAAGGACGTCAACTTCACTATATTAAACAAGAATTTAATCACAGACATCGATACAATTCGGTTCGACGAGGGGAAATGAGTGGTATATTCTGCTCATTTTCGTATTTCCTCATTTTCGTCTAGGATACTGACACTAGAGTAATTCTTCTTACGTATGGGTAGTAAAAGTACCTTTGCTAATTGCATGTTCTGAGCGTTTTTATTTAAGAATTTATAGAAACCGGACTAAACGCGATATTCATTATGCAGTATTACTACCACTTACTTTATTATTTTGTTTAAATTCTTAAAGTAACTCGAGTCGTAAACGCCACTGTTACACATATCTGTCTTATACGCCTCATTCGATAGTCAGTATTTTTTCACATCATATAATTTTAACTGGTTGTATCGACCCGAAACCTTAATAATAAATTTTTAAAGGTATTTACGACTAAAATTCTTGCATTATCGACGGTAAACACGTGGGCTGTAATCACACTTTTTTGCGAATTTTAAAACTTTGATAATACAGATCGATAGAGAAAAAAAAATGGAGTAAGATAGCATTCAAAAGTCATTTTGGCCAAAATGGTGATTACGCCCTTTGAGATTTAAGGTATCGACATAAGAGAAGATGCGCAAAGCTAGAGCATAGGTAATACGCGTATAATCAGATGTAGATAATTATAGGGATAGTGTTATTTATGTACACTAACACTTGCATAGAAATGATCCATATTAATTTGAATTGAATATCACATAAATAATTATGACCGTATTTTATAAATTACTGCATATTCATCAACTTTGACGACTTTGAAGATGAGGTACCTTCATAAAACAAACTTTTATCCAATTAAAACTAAGTGCTTTTTCAGTTCTTTAAAATTAATCATGACATTTTGAGGCCTACCTATTCACTTTATCCTTTCGCTGTATAAAATTAGTTATAAGTACCCACCAAACAACTCTACCTAATTCCGACCTATGGTAAAATTCCAAGTATTAACATCCATTCTTCACATAAACAATCCATACTAATATTATAAATGCGAAAGTAACTCTGTCTGTCTGTCTGTCTGCTAATCTTTCACGCCAAAACTACTTACTCAACGGATTTAAATGAAATTTGGTATACAGATAATCTAGACCTTGAGAAAGGACATAGGCTACTTTTTATTGCGAAAAGGGGGCTGTAAGGGGTTGAAAGGGGGGTAAAAAGTTACTTTTCCACGCGGACGGAGTCGCGGGCGGCCGCTAGTACCTAAGAGATATATATCTCTTATTGTTCATGTGTAAGTCATTCTTCAGCATATTATTATGCTGAAGAAGACTAAGTTATTATTTTAATGTTATTTAGGTAGGTAGTATAAAATTTTCAGCATAAGATAAACAGATGAGATCTTACAAAAGTAATATTTGATAAAAGTCAGTAGGTATTAGGTATTGCGTTCTAAAAATTACACACCACAGTTGGATGTGTTGGCTGTGCCGGCGCGCGGTGTTACGCGGTTTATTAGGGAAAATAAATCAGTGTTATTATCAGTGAACTTATGTCTATTCACATTTTCAGGAGTAATTTTTTTGTTTGTCATCAATTTTCCAATGGGAATAAGAAGGCCGTCGTTTCTAAATCTATGTAAAATTTTATTAAATTTGCTTAAATAATTTACTAACACTTAAGAATATTATGTATAAATATCCTATTTGTGCACTCAGTAAAAACGCCATTTAAACAGTCAAGCATGTATAAATTTAGTGCACGCTTAGTAAGTAAGTTTGGTTTGCGTGCATAATGATGCAAATGATGAAGTTAAATGTAACTTAAGTATATTACGAGTAGGTACTAGCGTACTTTTGGTGGGTTAGGTTAGTTTGTGAGCAGTTAAATATTAGTCTTTATACAAGTTTTATGAAGAAAAAAGTGAGTCGTAAAGACTTTAATTCAACCTTAGTTCAACTAAAAAGCATGAGCATTTAAAAGATTATAGAACAGTTATTTTATAGCTTAATAATGGCTTTATAACTTTTAAAGATCCGCGTTTTGAAACAAAAATAAAGTTAGCGCCTTTATATGAGTTTCTGTTGTTTTAAGTGGAAAAGTATCGCCATGAATAATTCCGTTCTTTTTGACTTTCCGTGATGACTTTATGGCTTTAATAAGAAAGAGTTTATTGTTCTTTTTGTGTTAGAAGTGAAAAAGTAATAGGCACAAATTATTAAATAGTTTATCTACTTTTACGTAAGTTTTTTCGGGTAGGAAATTTATTGCATCTAGAAAATTGTAAACAGTTAATTAACCTACCTACTTAACTTAGAAATTAATATGTATTTTTGGGTATTTTTATGATTTTTTAACAAAATAAATGATTGAAGGTAGGAACACATTACTTTTTGAATAATTGAAATGCATCCCTTTGTTCTAAGGTTTTTTTAAAGGCCGTTATTATTACTTTTCAATAAAAGTTAGTTTAGAAAAATAAAATTGGATTAGTCAATTTAAGAAATATATTAAAAAAAACTACTTACCTTAATGTCAGCCGAAAAAAAACACGTCGGATCACCAACTCAGCATAACTTCAGCCAGGATGCGAACTTGCGACCTCCACGCGCGCGCGAACCGTGCAACTGACAGAAAACGCGCCAAAACTCCTGTACTTACGCGCTTTATCCGCCAATCAGGGCGCGCGCACGCCTCCGCGTCACGCCGGCGACCAATCACAGGTGAGGAGAACACTCAAAAAGTTTAATGGCTTTTTCGTGTCCGCAATGTTAGGTTAATCGTTTTAATTATGAAGTTTTTGCTATCGGCGATAACTATGATGGTTAATGCGTATTGTATCACTGATATATGCTTCAAGTGAGCTAAGCTGATAAGGGACAGCGGAAACGTATAAGCCTTGCCCTATAGGAATTAGGCGAAATATATCACATGACCTTTAAAAGTAACTAATCGGAATTGACGGTTAAATTCTCATACAAGGAAAATAGTATTTTTTTAAATACCACTAAATGCGATCATAGCAACGCTAGATACAGTGCGAACGCGTTTTAAACGTCGCCGCCGATAAAAGCTCAATGCACAAATGTGCTATTTGAGACTTTCTATACTTAGTACTATAGATTTAGAGTCGAAAATCTCTTCTTCTTCTAGGTTGGTATCACTCTTGGCAGAGTGGTCGTGGTCATTATTTCAGGCATGCCGCCGCCACTCTTCTCTGACGGCCGCCTTCCTCGTGCATTCATTAAGTGATAATGACACTCGCTGCTTTTATCTGGTCAGTCCAACTCATACTTAGGCGATCTTCCTCGTGGCCTGGTTCCCTCAACCTTTCCTTGGACAACAAGTCGCTCAATAGCCACCTCCCCTCGGCGGCATACGTGACCAAAAAAGGTGAGGGTACGAGACCGAACCAAAGATACTCCTAGTTTAGGCAGCGAACTGAAAATTGCGCCCTTAGTATAGTAGACTTTTTATTTCATTTGATTGTTAGATAGATAGATACTCTTTATTGCACAACACATTACAGAACTTAATGCTAATAGTAGTTTCCAAATACAATACCGGCGGCGTTATCGCTTATAGCGATCTCTTCCAGAGAACCTTTGGGTAGAGGAATAATGCAGCGAATTAACAAGGGGTAAGGCATTGTTCTGACTATTTTTTTCAATAAAGTTTATTATTTATTATTAAAGATGACAAACGCTGCCTGATGCCGAGCTCTCGAAGTATTGACGCGAATGAAATAAGGTACTTACTACCACAGAATACTTAAGTACTAGGTACTTACTAGATAACATTTTATTTTCGACTTCGCCGGTATGTTCAAAACTTAAAATATCCATAGCTTAGAAGTACTTACCAATGACAGCTTAGCGCTGCCTTCCGATAACGGGGACCGTGGGTTCTTGTTTAAGCACCTTTGATTTTTTCAAATCTCTGGGCGTATTTATGCCATACGGTGAGGGAAAACACCATGAGAAAACCTACACGTTCTAGTCTATGCTGGGATTAGTCTTAATCATCACGTTTGCCTAATGCGGATTGGTGATCTCAAACCAAAATGTTCGAAAAATTCGAAACATACTTTTGCTCGACCCGGGAATTGAGCCCGGGACCCCGAGATCACGGCCCGATACACCAACAGAGCGTCCGGTATTTCAAAAATGTCAAATCGGTAAGCGACACGCGACTATAAAGTCAAATATTCTTTATTTGCATAAGCTTGTTCACAGCACTTACAAATCGTCATACATAAAGAAAATATTTAAAACTATTTAAAGATTATGTATATGATTTAAATGAAATTAAATATATATCTTGATTGATACATAAGATGTACTAAAAAATAAATAGACATAATGCGATTCTACCACCGGTATCGGAAAGTTGAAAGAGACGAGAAGATCCGGCAAGAAACTCGCCAGTTACTCTTTTTAATCGCCAAAATGTTTATTACAATGTTTTCCTCATACCACCTCCAATACCAATACTCAAGATGAAGAAAAATATTAAAAGCTAAGAATGAGGTAAACCAGAGCAGACCAGTCCTCAGAGGCGGCACCCACCTGTACACAAGTATGACGTATGTGTCAGCCATCATAAGATAGAACTAGCATCATACATACACATTTAGCTACATTCGTAGTGACGCGGCTACGGAATCCGCTACGACCGGCGCGTAGCGATCACCGACGTCTACGCCTGATCACGCTTAAAACAGCATTATTCATTGCTTCAGATTACTTTTTTATGTGTAAGGTGGCAGACGGTCAGACAGATCACCTGTAAAACTAGTAGAGTGACAAGTGTGCTGCCAACCTTTAACACATTTACCCCGCAACGGGCCTCGCGGACGTTCCAATGTTAGGCCGTGGTATCACTCGGGGCAAACAAGCTCATTTATGCTGAAGCATTACTCTCACACGGAAGAAAGTATTATACTTTTTATGCCATAGGTAGCAGACGAGCAGACGGATCATCGGATGGTAAACGATTGCCGCTGCCCAGAGGCACCTGCAACACCAGTAGAGTCACGGGTGTGCTGCCAACCTTTACCGCCTTTTCCCCAATTGGACTTCCTGTACCCTCACTCACTCGACGAAACACAGCGCGGGCGCTGTTTTACGCCAGTCTTCTATGAAGGCCGTGGTATCACTACGGTCGTGCCGGCCCATTCATGCCGAAGCGTGGCTCTTCGACGGTAAAACGGCTGTAAAAATACTGCATTGCATAGAATTGCGTGGTGGCAATGGGCAGGGCCGCGAGGAGAATTACAGACGGCCGTTGGGGCGGAAAGGTCCTCGAGTGGAAGCCGCATACAGGAAGTCGTAGAAGTGGCAGGACCCCCACAAGGTGGACCGCCGATCTAGTGAAGGTCGCGGGAGTCCCTTGTATGGGGGTGGCAGAGGCCCGATCTTTATGGAGAACATTGGGGAAAGCCTATGTACAGTCGAGTTCAAAAATATGTAGGTATACACTTTAGGACCTTGTCACAGTAGATATGTATAGGAAAACGACTTCCACTTTCTTATAAATATGTATTGTGACAAGGTCCTAAAGTGTATACATTTTTGAACTCGACTGTACAGGAGTCAGCGGTTGCCAGATTTTTTTGCCAATCGGGATTTTTTTAAAACTTTTTGGAGTGATAATAGCGGATTCTGGTCGGTTAAAAGCGGGAACATAGTGACAAAACGATCATATATCAGAAATTTTTTCAATATTCACTTTTTATTTGAATTCATTACGTTTTAAGCGTGACAATCAGATAGCAAAAATCAGATTTGCCCTGTATTAGGTAATTGAGTCCTATCTTCTTCTAAATAAAATAAAAAATGTGTGTGGTGCTCTGTGCTAAACCCGACCGCCTTTTCCTCAGTACGCTGCACGCACGGGTCAAGTTAGCCTCGAAAATCGGGACTGAGCCTGTCCCGCACGGGACATTTAATTTGAATTTAAAAATTGGGACTGTCCCGCCAAAATACGGGACGTCTTGCAACGCGACAGGAGTGGACGTATACTTGGCTGAAACGATGATGATTAAGCTGTATTGTCTCAGCAATAAAGTGATAAATTGATTGATACAACCTATCGAATATGGGTGGGTGATTGTGTAGGCGTCAGCAAACATCGCTTGGCGTTGTAGCATTTATCGAAGAGCTAAGAAAACCGTCGAAACAAGCTCATGTTTGTGTTTAAGATATACCTACCTACATCTATACTAATATTATAAATGCGAAAGTAACTCTGTCTGTCTGTTACTCTTTCACGCCAAAACTATTCAACGGATTTAAATGAAATTTAGTATACAGATAATCTAGACCCTGAAAAAGGACATAGGCTTCTTTTTATTGCGAAAAAGGGGGTTGTAATGAGTTGAAAGGGGGGTAAAAAGTTACTTTTCCACGCGGACGGAGTCGCGGGCGGCCGCTAGTATACTATAAACTTCCTCCGTGACTTGACTGCCTCCGTGGTGCAGTGGGTAGTGCGTCGTGGGTTTAAAGCGACGGCTGCGCTTGGGATCCCGGGTTCGATGTCGGGCCAAAAATTTGTAAGTTTTTATGGTCAGAAAATTCTCAGTGTCAGCCCGAAGTCTGAAAGTTGGTGGTGTTGTTGCTTCGTGCCTCGGAAGGAGATAAAAGGTTGGCAGTGCACTTGTAACTCCACTGGTGTTGCAAGTGTCCATGAGCGGCGGCAATTGCTTACCATCAGGTGATCCGCCTGCTCGTCTGCTACCTATCACATAAAAAAAAGCACTTTAAGCCGTTGGACCTGCGCCCTCTCTTTAGTCACGTCACACTGCCAGGCAGCCGGGCCAGTGTGACACTGGTGTACCATCGAATTAAGAGGGTAAGTGGGTGCACCTGTGTTTGCGCACACACTGCGCGCATAATTTTTATAACCAAATTTTTTCACCAACTATAATTCGACAAAATGACTAAGTCACGTGACCGAATTTATACATAAGTACCTACCTACGAATAGTTGTATTTTCCAAAAAACATGTAGGTAGCATATTGAGCATTACATAAAAATAGCAGAACCTACATTATTGTATGAAAATTTAATAATTCCAAAAAGCCATTGATTTAATGTTGTTATCTGAGGCTGTTTGTATGCAGATACAACCTGTACATACCTAATTTAATACAGGCCTGCGCACTTTAAAGCGCGCTTGAAATCCCGATCAGCTCAAAAGTACGGTAATAACTTTAGATCGTGTTTATCGCATGAGGTGGAATGTTTTTTAGACACTCACATAATCAATTCATGCTATGAACGCCACCTGTTGGCGTGAAATTGAGGTTAATTTGCAGGGTGATATTAGTTTGGCTGGACATTTTTCTCGCAGAAACAGAAGCAATAAGATCTCTATAATTAGGTATATTTTTTAAACAGCGTCTGCGCTGTTTCGTCGAGTAAGTGAGGGTACCAGAGGCCCAATTGAGGGAAAAGGGGGTTTAAGTTTCGCAGCGCACTTACGACTCTACTGGTGTTGCAGATGTCTATGGGTGGCCGCAGTCGCTTTCCTTGAGGTGATCTGTCTGCTCGTCTGCTATTTAATATACATAGATATGGAGCAATAAAAAACGATTTTATTTTTATATAAGAAATTTCTTTCAGACAACAAGATTTAGTGCCAATGTTATTTAAATAAATAAATAGATTGAGACAACATAAGTACAGTCAACAGCAAAAGTACCTAGATGATCAAAATCAAAAACTGATGTCAAATTCATACATTTCTGACGTTAACTACGTATAGCCTCAAAGTGATTCATTTTTGATTTGATCATCTACTTCTGCTGTTGACTGTACCTACCTATATTTTCCTCGACCCAAAATAACAAACAACCATGGGAGTATATACCTACCCTTCAAAAGTGTGACCTTCGAATGAATATTCATTTCTTGTGTAGACGTGTACAAAAGGTGTGTGTTAAGTGTTTTTTTTTGTCAAAAGATATTTGATTTTGATGCTCAATGTACGTACAGTCACGCATCGAAGTTTACAAAACTCTCAAAACGGTTCTCATCTTACTGTCAAACACATTAGGTTGAATATCAATTGAGGAAATTTGACAGGATGTGGTAACCTGATGTGTGGCTGTCTGTACCTATCCTATCTATTTTTATTCAAATTGTGTATCTACACTGTTTGTCTGTCTGTTGTCATCCATTGAGAGAAAAATACCAAATGAAAAGACCAAGAATAAATTTCATAATATTTTTTATTAAAACTTTTTCCTTATAAATCCATCGATTGCTAACGTAATAATAGAATAGATAGAACGTACATAGAAGCCATGTCTTGAAGTGATATATAAATACATTACATACAATGTTTCATAGTGATAGCTAACAACTCGCGCCATACATACAACCATAGACAAACTCGCCGGGTGCGAGCCCAGTGACAGGCCCATTGTGTCAAATCATAAAAAGTGCCACATTTTTTACGAAGCCACAAAATTCTTAACTGTATAGTACAATGTACTATCATATTTAATGCAATCATTCAGACATTTCAGTATAAACATCTTTGTATCCTTTTAAGGTACTTTATCAACACTATTGTTTCGGGTATGAACAGTTCTAGAGAAATAAATAACAGATTACTTAACTAAGAAGGCCCGTCACATTTCCACTAAATATCCAAACGCAAAGATGTACAACCACACACAAAAGTCATAAGAAAAAGTAGGTATAAGCCTTTCAGTTCAGTACATGATCAGGAAGAAATGGACGCTTAGCAAAAAATATTCCTTAATAACATTTACTGTAAGCAATAAATTTGTTAAAAAAGGTATTTTATTTATATTTTATCTACAATGTTGAACAAAAGTTTCGTTATAACAAATGTGCAAAATATTTCATTTTTAATGGTTCGTAAGAAAAAGTTGATGAATAATTTTATTACATTTAAATGCTTCACTTACTATGATGATGACTTTTTTGAAAGTGATCTTTGCTAGGCTATAAAAAAGTAAGAAAAATAATAATATTTACATGTTCTTGCGTGTGATTTGATAAAAAAAAACACTGTGCATGATATAAAGCACTGACTTCGATAGGAATATTGATGACTACTTATAATGAAATACACATGGAATATGCGTTAGGTATGACAATTTGTTATAATAATAACTACTGTAGATTATAAAAACATTAGTGTATATCGGTACATACAGTTATTTGATGACGAAATTGAATCGAGTAATGATACCACCACATCATCAGAGTCATCATGATATTTAAAAACCAAATTCAATTTCGAATTGGTCGCTGAAAATACTGATTTTCAGAAGTTTTTAGTAGGAATAATGTGCCATAATAAATGTGTGTGTGTGTGTAAGGTTTTGATTTACGCTCCGATATCTGATCATTACTCGTTTCAATCAATTTGGTTACCCAATGACATTAGTCGATAAAATTAATTAACAAAAAACCTATTAAGGGCTAATCGAAGTAGCTTGATACAATTGTTTGACTAACTACTTTCAACGCTGCTTTATAAATATTACCTATTTTCTATATTGGCAAAATATGCAGTGATTAAGGCCTCTGTTCTATAATTTCAAAGTATTAAACATTTTAAAAAAGAAAAACAAGTGCATACTGTGAAAAATATACAACATTTTGAAATATCATTCCAAACTGAACTCTATAGAAATGGAGTCAAGATCATTTTTGACCTGCTACTTTTCAAAATATTACGTTGAAATATAGCTTAATTTAGTATGATACCAAGACAATTATATCTCACAGTTTTAACACAAGGAAAATATTTACAAGCGAGATAATTTCTTTGTTAAATTAATTGATTTTTGTTTCACCTTGCTTCTCTGTTTGATTATATTGTTGCTCGCTTTGAATTGCAATTATACAAACAGAACGTGATTGTAAATAAATCGTGATGAAATATACTTTGAAAATGGTTCTAGTATTTTCCTGCATATATTTATCGAAAATCCATTTATGAATCCATGTTTTTTTTTTCATTTTATATCGATAATAATGAGAATTGGGAATGCAGTTGTATATCTTTTGGGTGAAAAAATTAAGTATATTTTACCACGATCTTAATATAAAAACATGTGAGAAACTTAACACTAGCAAAATTAAATCATTAGTGGAAAACAAAAAAAAAGTGGAAAAAACTGAATGAATTAATGGAAATATAAGAATAAATTGTTATTAATAATTATTATTTTGTAACGCTAACTACTTATGATACAATAGTCGTATAAGGTGATTGTTAAATAACTTATTGATATTATTATTTATTGGGTTTCGTTTAAGGGTGTCTTGGCCTTAACATACTACCTGATTTTTAAAATTATCTGATATTTTAATGAATTAATATACAAAATAATTCATAATATTTTTGTACTAATATTATATAGGTTACCCGAAAGCGTTTAATTCTCGAAACTTTAATAATGAATGAGATTATTATATTTTTATATTTTACATTATCAGATAGTTTTAAAAACGTCAAGGTAAACATAACTTGCACGACACAAAATTTGTATACAAATTGGTGACAAAAAGAAAACAAAAAAACTTTTGTCACATTTTTGTCACCAATTCAATGGCAATACTAGTGCGACTTTGTGAGAGCGACTTAGTGATATTTAAAACGTTTAAGTTTGTCGAAATTATTAAAACTATACATATTCATTATAATATTTTCTTCTATCATCTCTTTCCCGTTGCTAATTGGGGCACATTGAAATAGTTTAATCATTTCACACAGACTCAAACGTTGTAAACTCACTTTTATTGACAATAGACGATATCAGATGAAACTGAATCAAGCTATCTCTTTCGTACATTACTTTAAAACAATATGTAACAAATCACTAAGATCACACCGATTGCTCACTTCAATATATTTCACTTAACTGTTCATAATTTCATGAATGTCCATTGTCTCATCAACGTAAACTTCTTGATTAACCAAGAAAGTGGTTTAACTGTTATGCGAAATTGACCCTAATGCGTCTTGTCATTAGAGTGCTAAACCAATTTCTCGGCCGTATCTTTCCGCTTTCAAACAAATTCAATTACCGAAACAGCGTATTGTTTATATTCAAATCAGTACTCTAAGCTCAGTCCATAGGGTGCATTATAGCACATCATCGGACGCAATTAACAAATATATCTATCCCGCTCTCACTCTGCTATCCTCTTCTTCGAACAAAAAATCCGAGGAAGCATTTCATTTCTCTATTGGCATGGATTTTAATAAAAAAACATCACAATAAATAGAAACTTATAATTTACACGAATTTAATACAAACCGTTACTATACGGTACACAAAATGAATCGGTACAGATGGTCAGCTCAATACTAAAAGCGTTATTTTACTTACATGTGTGTGTTGGACGTTCGCAGTCAGTATAACTTACAACATCGAACATTTAACTCGTAAGTTAGCTTTTACTATGTTATCAAGTTGACCTACTATACCTATTAATTTTGTACTAACATTTTATACACAACCTATTGATGACCATGATATAACATCAAATGAACTAATGATATTTTTTTAATGAAACAATTCATAAATGGTTTTAATTCCCTGATTCTAATGATATTTATCTCCCAGCCGTTATAATTAAATTTTGTTAATTCAACTGTATGAAAATATTTTATTTTTAGATGACATCGAAGCGATAAACGTATTGTTATTCCTCTACGCAAAGAAAGAAGCTAAATTTCTCTCAATTTTAGTAGAATCAAGGAGTTGCAATATAAATGCATTATTGATTATAATAGTTATTATAATTTAATCCCTCAACAGTCTCCGCTCATTGATATCGTGTTTCTATCGATTGACATATGATTTCGCCTAAAATGAATAATGTATCTCAATAACATTTTAAAAACCATCATTGGTAGGTATTTACAATTCGCATTCACAGTAACAGTACGCCATCTAGTGGTGCGCTGCGACCGCTAGATGGCGTAATTCTAGACAGGTCCAACTTCAATGTCATTGGTTGTTCAGTGACATTTTAACATCTTACATCAAAAGTAACCAATCACCGTGTAGATGGATCTCAGTTCTAAAGGTACTCCATCTAGTGGATTTTTCACCCCCATTGGAAAGATACCTTCTCATTTTAAGCTCAATCAATGCCAACACAACACACGGAGCGGTATGTACCAACAATCCGTTTTCAACGCATACATATTGGCTGAATCTTCGCAACGCACAATAGACATTATAACATCATCATAACGATTGGTCTACAACGCTTCATCGAAGCGTTTACCGTTCTCTTAGCACCTTCCTAATTTACGTTCACAACTTTCATTGGTCAACTCCATTTCTTTCTTTGTTCTACACTTTTTTTAAATTAATCTTTTGATCACTTATTTTGTTTAAAAAAACTTTTAGAATAAGAACTCTACGGAGCGTTTCTATTGTGGCTTAAAAAGTTTACCTGTGATGTCATTATTATTTTCTCTTTGAGATTTGTTGTGTCACATTTTAACCGCACAAACCGTCATATTTTTTTATTTCGGGAGACACGTTTCGGTTTTTTTTACATGATTGCGGGCAATCGAGCAGACGGCTCACCTGATGGTAAGTGATCACCGCCGCCAACGGACATCTGCAACACCTAAGGCATCACTAAATGCGTTGCCGGCTCTTAAGGAAGGAATAAGCCCTTTTCTTCACATTGCTGTGGCATTTGACACTAAGAAGCGAGTGGGTGCCAAACGCCAATTTGAGCACCAATTACGAAGGCTCAAAATGGGCGCACTTACTTGATTTCTATAGAGTTATTATTCTAAGCTGTATCAATTTGTATTAATGAAATCACTGGTTATTTCTTCAAAATCGATAGCAAAAAGATTTTTTTTTTTGAACTCCTCCAACAAAATTATTTAGAACAAAAGTTTATATACAGCACCAAATAATCTGTATCAAAATAATTTTCTACAGAAGGCACCTTTATACAATCCAGACATTCCCCGGGGTTTTCTATTGCTTTTAGAGCCGACGTTGAATACTAAATTATAGCTACATTATTTCTTTAAATAATATGTCTATTCAATTATAAATTAATGATGCTATTTGACATATTGCAAACGTATTTTTTCCTACTTATTGTAACATTTTCTTCCACTTAAACTCGTATACCTCTATGAGGGATTTCATGTCGCTAGATGGCGTTAGGTAGCTAACCTTTAATTTCTCGAAACTATTTTATGTAGGTAGTTAAGTTTTGAAGAGGGTTGCCACGTGACGTAACATGTCTTCATTAAATTTTTTGATTCAATTTTTTTTTGTATTATTTTGGTTTTGGCTTCACCCTCGCCAACAATGGAGCAAGGTTACCCAGAACCTATCAGAGATATAACAATGCGTCAAGTAAACCGTGACAACGAATTCTAGAAAAACTTACTAAGTTTCCACGCCGTGCCATACCAATGGGGATACCACATCATCATCTTTATCCCAAATTCATCGCACTTACGTGCGGTTCGGGCGTACGTGGCTACTTTCACGTCATCTTGTGGCGTGATGTTTAGGCAAACTATGATATTAGCGACAGTGGCGCCATCATTTATTTTCACGACATTACTGACAAATTAGCTTTGAGCATTAGTCCTAGCTCGACCCGACCGCCATCTAGCGCCGCGCAGCCAATATATACGCAAAGAAAACTCAAGCCATACATGTTGGCCGAGCCTCGTCTACTAGAGAACTTGCTCTCGTTAAGTGTAGTCGGGCGCCAACACGTACGGAGCTCATAACAATATATCTATCTCACCGTAGCTTATATCGCGTTCTGCAGTGTGAGCGGGTGCGAGTTATGCCCGTTGTGCGCGGTGAAGTCGTCGTCGATGAGCTTGGCGTCCCGCTTGTTCTGCGTCTCCGTGAGCCTCTCGCTCTGCAGGAAGCTGGCGGAGAGCGCGGCGTGCACGTTGCCGTTGGTCGGCTCGGGGTTGTCGACCGGCTTCGCCGACTGGTCTTGACTTGTGTCCTCAGTCTGGAACCAGTAAAGTATCAGCCTATATCTATACTATTTACAAAGAGATAACATCTAATACGGACGGCCCGTTTAGCGCAATGGTTTGAGCGCCGGTTGAGACGTAAGGGTCGCGGGTTCGATTCCCGTACCAACACAAATGTTTGTTGATGAAACCGATATTTGTGTTGGGCTGGGTGTTTGTGGTTTCTTCGTAGTTTCTGGTTTCCATAGTACAAGGGAAAACCTTAGTTTGGGACCAGGACAATGTATGTGATGTTGTCTCAATTTATTTATTTAATGCAATAAGACTTATTATGGAACCTGAAAAGACGAAACGCTAGCGCAATGTAATCTACACTCAACGCCATCTAATGGCCAATATTAGAACTATTCGCAAAAGGCCCGAAAGTGGAACGGACAATCATAACGATCAGATTTTTCAGAAGTTTCACCTCTCCTCTTGTAGAAGATCATCTTAGTTATTCGGGCTCCGTCCGGGGAGATGTCGTGGTGCTAGGGCTTCGTGTTGGTGCCCTACGACTATGTCCCACGATAGACGATGAGTCACAGGAGTTTTAGTCGGTTTACCCCCGCCGTCATGCGGAGTGGAGTCCGACATAACGCCTGGGGGCGGACGGATATGCGTAAACCCTAGTTCGCATTAGGCCAGTATTTTAGTCTAGTGGCGAGTAAATTAGTAACTAAATGTGTCTGAACACCAAAAAATTCGTCGAGAAGGTTAGTAAGTAATTTAATCGATTCAATCTATTTTGTTCTATTTTTTTGGGCGAGTAGCGCCCACCACCACGCCTCTCCGTCCTCACTGGTTCACCGGCTAAACAAGTCTGTACTACACTTGTGTACTGTACTCGCCCTATAATGCGAACGATTTCTGCGTAATTTAGCTACTATCCAAGACTGGAATTCAAGACCAAAAAAGCTACTACAATGTTGGTACTGCAATAAAATGATCATATACTTAAGTATACCCATTTTTTGTAAAAACACTCGCTGATGTAATTTATTTATTGGTAATTTTGATTCTATAATTTAAAAAAATAATTTTATTTCCTTTTTTTCACATAAATACAAGACACTTTCATAAAAGCTTAACCATCCGTAAATTTAGTTTTCAAAGATGTTATTGCGCTTGTAACACTTCAGGTGTTAATAACATTTAGTATCTACCCACAACATTTTAACAATGTATGGAAAAATAATGCCAAAAAGGTTGGCGAAACCTGAAAACGTCACTTGAAAATGACATAAGTGACTTTAACAGATTTGACAGTGACGTATCTGTCGTAGATTTTTTGGTCTTGAATTCCAGTTTGGAGTATAATTACTCGCCACTCGACTAAAATACTGGCCTAATGCGAACTAGGCTTAACGGATTTCTCCTGGGTCAACTAAAAAAAACAATGTATTGTGAAATAGTGATGCGCTTACATTATTTTGTTGGGACATCTGGAGCAGGTCGGCGGCGAGGTTGCCGTTGTTGGTGGGCGGCGCGGGCGCGGGAGGATCCTGCGTTTTACTCTCCTCTACCTGCAACGCAAACATCATGTCAATGAGTTTTTGCAAATGCAAAAACCGATAGATAACGTTACGTTGACGGCAGGTCTAACAACGAGTGGATTGGTTACATTTGACGTAATTATAATAATTTGAAATATCGCTATTTAAGTGAGCTTTTTAAAGTAAATAAGTTTATATCCGAGTTTTCTTGCACTTGCGTGCGTACGGGCTTACGGGGTACCCTTTGCCCGGGCTGCTTCTCGCGCAACTGGTGCTTTGTAGATGGATCTCAGTTTTACAGTACGCCATCTAGCGAATTTTTCGACATAGCCTTCATTATAATAAATAAATAAATTCACACAACATCTCATACATTGACCTGACTCCGTACTATAGTCGAGCCGTTGTATCATGCCCGATTTGATAATACCTTTTTTTTATTTTGCATTTATCCTTGTTATGAGGAACATATTTCGCGAATCATAAAGAACCACTTTTAAATATAAAACTTCATTTCATAATGTCAAAGGCACCTAATTATCTAATTATTTGTCTTTTATTACTTAAAATAATTTGAGAATAAAAAGAAAACGTAAAATTTTCACTCAGTATTACGCGTTTACAAAATTACGCCGTTTGACACTTTTTCAAAGTGACGTAACCGGTAATACTCACCGCGTATTTTTTTTAACTACTTATTTGTCACTTGAAGGTTTTAATATTTTATTTTGAAAATAAACTTCGTGTTTCGCTTCTTCTTTCTCAATACGAACTGCTAAGGAATGGAACAACTTGCCAGCTTCTGTTTTTCCCGAGGACTACAATTTGGGTGTCTTTAAGTCGAGAGTGAATAGGCTTCTTCTGGGAAAGCACGCTACATCTTAAACCTCATTATCACTCCTCATCAGGTGAAATGAGATCAAGAGCAAACCCATTAACCTAATATAAAAAAATATATTTTTGAATATGGGAAACTGCCCTTAGTGGAAATAACTTTGACTTATATGATTCGGCAATTTACCGTTGTTCCTCACTAGTGCTTTCAGTTTGACATTTGTCAAATCGGGCATGATACAACGGCGCGACTATAAGTAGTAATCACTTGTGTTGGTGTCTATGACTTTTGAAAATTCGCATAAAAATTTTCATCTTTCCATACAAAGTCGGTCACGTGACTTGGTCGTTTTGTATGGGGAGTCAAATTTTTTTTCGAAGAATTTAGAAAAGTTGTTGAACAAATGTTGTTCAGAATATTTGATAGAACACGTGGTTAAAGGGATGTAAATGTTTACAGATACACCCTGTATTATATTAAGACGCACCTGACTAGTGGGCAGGCCGAGCAAGTCGGCGGTGGCGACGGCGTTCCCGTTGTCGGCGGGCGCGGCCGCCGCTTTGCTCTCCTGCTGCTTCTTCTCTTCCTCCGCCTGAGGAAATAGTCACAATCTTCATTAGAACATTTCTTATCATGTATTTGTAGGAGGATTTTAAATTGTCGAAATATCCATTTGACAAAAAACAATGCAATGGGGGCTACCGCGTGTGGAACATCCGTTAGATGGCGTACGTGTAGACTGAGGTCCAACTACACGGTGACTGGTTATTTTTGATGTGAGATGTCAAAATGTCATTAAACGACCAATGACGTTGAAGTTGGACTTCAGTCTACATGTACGCAATCTAACGGATTTTCCAAACGCGGTAGCTCCCATTGAAGTGGACTCGGTCCAACGGAACGCCATCTAGCGGCCATTTAACAAAGCACGCGATATTCTCCATTAGAACACTGTCAAGGAATATGCGAAAGTTTTCTGTCATAACCTAAGATCATAAAATCACTAGATAATATTATATTCTAAACAACTAGATACCCAATTCCATACTGAAAACATTTAAAAAAGTGATCCCAATAGCGCTCATTTCCTAATAGAGCCTTCATATGTGTAAGAAACCCTAGTTCTATAATCGAAGATCATAACAAACATAATATACTTCAATAAATAATTTAATAACACCCAAATAAATGTTTGTCACACAAAATTAACACATTTTAGCAGAAATAAGTAGTTTCTATAAAAAGAAGACTGTTTATATAAAACATAAAAAGAATAGAAAAGATTCGAGCGAGTGGTGCATTGTGCATGTGTGTATGTGTGAGTGAGTGAGTGAACTGTACTGATAAATAGTGTTCATTACTTTTAATTTTACAACTGTAAATGTATATCAGTAACCAGTATTTTTACTTTAGATTACTACCTAATAGAAATGTATATTTGCCCTCGAGCAAAACTAGCAGGTAACTTTTACTACCCATTCATAAGTACGTGATTAAGTAGTGTGTATCTGAGATTTCAATCTAAAAGTTATATTAGCTGTATACGTGTGTGTAGAGTGGTAAGTCTGAACTTACGTGTTTGTTGTATATCCTTGTAGTATTCGTCAGAAGTGTTGTAATCTTTTTTCATAACAAATAAATAACAAATATGAGACATTCACAAAACATACAGTGTAAACAATTTTAAGTTTAGGTAAATAAGTGCCAGAATTGCCGAGGTGGAGGATTTGCTCATAATTATGCTGAGCAGGTGGGTTGATGATTTTCAAAAAGTAACCCCATATTTTTTTTTTGTTTAATATTATAAAACAGTCCAAAAAATACATCTACATACCTACCGAATTTCGTCGACGCGAGAAAACGCGAATTCCTTCATGATAGGATTCATATTGTTTGAGTGTCACGAAAGCACAACGAGTTAGTTAACTAACTCGTTGTTATGCTATGGTGTTTCTTTTGAAATCGTTATCGTGGTATAAAAAATGCATTAGGTATTTATAGTGGTGGACAATCACAGTCTTGTTAGATGCATTTTTTGGGTTTCGTAGCCAAATGGCAAAAAACGGAATCCTTATAGATTAGTGAAGTCTGTCTGTTCGTATGTCACAGCCATTTTTTCCGAAACTATTAGTTATACTGTAACTTGGCAGGTTTGGTAGGTATTGAACATGACTCGCCTTCTTGAGCCTGGTCCGGGCCATGATGGCCTCGACCCGCTGCTTCCTGGCCAGCCGCTCGCGCTCGTCGCGCTCGGCGTCCTCGCGCCGCAGCCGCTCGGCCTCCTCGGCGGCGCGGCGCTTCTCCTCCTCCTCTTTAGCGCGCGCCTTCTTCTCTTCCTCTTCGCGGAGTCGCCTCTCGTTCTCCTCGCGTTCTAGTTGCTGTTGCGCCTAAAATGTAGTAAAAAAATCTTAGGATTTTAGACAGACACACAGAGTTACTTTTGCATTTATAATAATAGGTAGCTAATATTATAAATAATATTATAACATGTTGGCAGAAACGATGCAGGACCTACAACAGGTGCTGAATAGCCTGGCGGATTCTTCTCAACGCATCTGCCTACGGATGAACTTGGACAAAACCAACGTCATGTTCAAGGAGTGGAGACCGCGTCTTGGTAAACGTAGTGTACGACGACCCCAGGCCAGATGAAGTGACGATCTGCGGAACAAGGCTGGCCGGAGCTGGATGCGAGTAACCGAAGATCGATCAAAGTGGCGAGCATTTGACTCATCAAATGCTCGCCACTTTGATCGATCTGCTGAACATAGGACCTATGTCCAGCAGTGGACTGCAACAGGCTGATGATGATGATGCCCTACCTCGATGGCCCTCCTGAGCTTCTCCTCGTCCATGCGTCGCTGCAGCGCGGCCAGCTCGCGCGCCTCCTGCTCCTCGCGTCGCTGTCGCTCGTCCTCCAGCCGCTGTCGCTCCGCTTCCTCCTCTGCCTCGCGCTGCAGCCTGAAACAACAGCGTATTATGTCTTCCATTACCTCAATAAGGGGTATCGAGTGTGAAAAATGTATGGAAACTTGACATTTTATACTCCAAACTGGAATTCAAGACTAAAAAATCTACGACAGATACGTCACTGTCAAATCTGTTAATGTCACTTATGTCATTTTCAAGTGACGTTTTCAGGTTTCGCCAACCTTTTTGGCATTATTTTTCTTATTATACAGACTAAACTGTCAAGTTTCCATACATTATTAAAGTGTTGTGGGTAGATACTAAACGTTATTAACACCTGAAGTGTTACAAGCGCAATACCAATTTAGATAGCAATTTTGCATAATAAGAAAAAGAATACCAAAAAGGTTGGAGAAACCTGAAAACGTTACTTGAAAATGACATAAGTGACTTTAACAGATTTGTCAGTGACGTATATCTGTTGGTCTTGAATTTCAGTTTTGAGTATAGTTGGCTATATATTATGACTAGTGACCCGCCCTCACTTCGCTTCGGGACCGTAATTCAGAAATGAACTAATAGATGGCTCTGTGCTCAATTACATCGCGCAAGCGTTTCGTGTTTTCGGTTTACCTATAAGCCTTGTCGTTGTCTATAGAAGTTATCTCTTTATAAATAGTATAGATAGATATAGATTGTAATGAACTGTTGTATGAGTAGTTGTGTGCGATGATGCTGAGTGTTATAGCACAGTACCTCTGCCTCTCCAGCTCTGCCTGCCGCTCGAGTTCCTCCCTGGCGCGGCGCCGGCGCTCGGCTAGCGCGGCCTTGGCCTCCTCCTCTGTGGTGATGCGCCGCGCCGTCATCGACGCTGTGACATACAAAATTATTGTCAACTATTATAAAGGCGAAAGTTTGTAAGTATAAATAAATAAATTCTATAAATTATAAATTCAGACAACATCACATACATTGTTCTGGTCCCAAACTAAGGTTTTCCCTTGTACTATGAAAACCAGAAACAACGAAGGTACTACAAACACCTAGACCCAACACAAATATCTGTTTCATCAACAAACATTTGTGTTGGTGCGGGAATCGAACCCGCGACCCTTACGTCTCAACCAGCGCTCAAAACATTGCGCTAAACGGGTCGTCAAATGGATGTACGATACTCTTTCACGTAAAAACTACTGAATGGATTTGAATGAAACTTTACCACAATATAGCTTATACATCAGAATAACACATAGGCTACCATTTTTGAGGTTTCTTTGAACCTGAAGTCCACGCGAACGAAATCGCGGGCAAAAGCTAGGCCTAACATGCGCACCGCGACAAAATTTTGACAATTCTCGTTCACGAGAGCGCATCCTTCTATCCCGCTCATCGCTCAGTCAGGTGAGCGAGAAGCAACTTGCGCCGACACAATAAGAGTGTCAACAAATTTATCTCGTGGCGGTTTTTTTAGAAGTTTGATTTCCCAAACTAAATTTTTTTTTGTAATATACTATATGCTACTAATCCAAAATTAGCTGTATTTTAATGGTCAACGTTAAGGTACGTGTAGAACTGTTATTAAGAAAAAAAAATATTAATTTGAAAAGTTACGAACGATGAAAACGTCAATTCTGCCTTACAAAAAAGAGCCACTTTCAAGATTTTTTTTCTGCATCAAGGATACGAAAATTCTAATACGAATTTTACGTAAATATTCTAAATGTAGTCAAAAGTCCAAATAAAAAAAAAACTGTAGTATTTTTTTTTGGTTGGTGTGGTTGGCAGTTAAAAAGAGTAACTGGCGAGTTACTTGCCGGATCTCTCCGTCAGTGATAGAATCGCATTATCCATTTCTATTTACTCCTTTTATACAAAAAGTCTAATCTAACTAACCTGTCATTTCATTATCATCAGTCTTCTCCAATACATTCTCCTTTTTGTCTTCCTCCTTCTTCTCAACTTTGGCTTCCTCCTTCTTTTCGACAGGCTTCTGAACTTCTACGGGCTTCTGAACTTCGATAGGCTTCTGTACTTCGGCAGGCTTCGGTACTTCGGCAGGCATCTGTGCTTCGACTGGCTTCGGAACTTCTGCCGCTTGTGTTTCTGCTACGGTCTCTTCTGTTGGTCTTTGTTCTGGTTGTTTTACTTCTGGCGCGAGTTTCTGGCTTCAATGGTTGCTTATCTTCTATGATTTCTTTGTTTTCGTTTAGCTGGAATGTTTCAATTGTATCGTTAACAGCAAATAACTTATATTTATGTGTATTTAGAGCAGATCTTCGGGGATTTTACATCGATAATATTATCAATAATCTCTGGATACACAATTCCATTCCCAAAGCGTTTGAAAAAGGTACTTAGTTACAGCTTTAGATATTTTGAAATCCGAAAATGCCGTCACAAAGTAAGTATATTTCGAATTTATCGAACACATCTCGGGTTTGTGATCATCAATTCGCAGGTAAGCTTGGTGATTAAGCCTAATCCCATCATAGTAGCGATGACTGAATTCTACGATGGAGGCCTTTGCCCTGCAGTGGGACAGTATTATAAGCTGATACTATACTTTTATTTTACTCTGATAGTTGCATGGCATACCATCGAGCTAAGCTAACTTAGTTCAGCGTAACATTGACATCAGACAGCCATACTGTTCGAGACTTAACTCGAAATCCACAACAATAGCTCAGAAAAATCTAAACGAAACGACTTGCTCTATTAAACTAAATAATATTGGCTAAAGTAAACTTTACACACTCATATACCCCATATGTACCGGGAAAAATCTCGTCGGCGCGGTTCAGCTTATTTCAATGGTACCGCGTAGCGCCATCTATTGGCGGCGCTTGACAAAACGCGTCCGATTCTAGCACTAACACATACCTTATCGTGTACGGTGGCGTCCCCGTTCTGTATCTGCAGCGCTTGCAGCTTCTGCGTGACGGCGCGCGCGTTCACCTGCCCCGACTCGCTGTACGCCGCCACTACTGGAGTCTGGAAACAAACGTTCGGAACAATCAGTATTTCAACCTTTTTTTATCGTAGGAGAGCCTTTCAGCATGAATAGGCCGGCTCGACTATTTTAATATTAATGCTACTATTTTAATATTGATTAACTTCAATAAAAAATTTTAAAAAAAGACGCCGGAGTGATCCTCACAGAAGAGCAGCATGAAGCTGCGCTAGCGCCGAGCGAATCCTCATTCGCTCGGTACCCCTTTCCAAGGGGAACGGAGGTAAAAAGGTTAGTCAGCGCACTTTTCACTCCACCCATGTTGCAGGTGTCTATATATGCGGCAGCAATCGCTTACCACCAGGTGATCCGTCTTCTCGTCTGTCAGCTAGCCCAAAAAAAGGTTCCGACTATGTTACTACTGGGTTGAGGTGGACATGAAGATGTCTGTAATGTTTGATTTCTTAAAAAATATCATATTGTCGCCACAATCAGTGTAAATTGGCGGCGCTAGTTTCGTCGATATAGCCCCTTAATCACCAAAACCTCTCATACCTCCTCTCATAACCCCTCATTACCTTGTTATGCACCTCTTTATCCACACTAGGCTCCTTGGAAGCGGCGGGCGACGGCGACAGCGTCCGCCCCGGCGACGCGGACATCGACTTGCCGCGTGGCGTCTGGAAAGACAGTTTATATACGTATACACTAGCGGCCGCCCGCGACTTCGTCCGCGTGGAAAAGTAACTTTTTACCCCCCTTTCAACCCCTTACAACCCCCTTTTGGCAATAAAAAGTAGCCTATGTCCTTTCTCAGGGTCTAGATCATCTGTATACCAAATTTCATTTAAATCCGTTCAGTAGTTTTGGCGTGAAAGAGTAACAGACAGACAGACAGAGTTACTTTCGCATTTATAATATTAGTATGGAACTCCTGTTCTACCACAGATTTTGTGATAGTATTACGGATGTTTCACTCTACGTGACGCAATTTAAAGACCCCATAGGTGACTGGTTTCAAATCTCACTCGACCAACCGAATCGAAAGAGTAACAGACAGACAGAGTTACTTTCGCATTTATAATATTAACTAGCTTTTGCCCGCGACTTCGTTCGCGTGGACTTAGGTTTATCGACCTCACATTAGAAACCTCAAAAATTGTAGCCTATGTGTTATTAGTTTTTTACGTGAAAGAGTAACAACACATACAAACTTTCGCCTTTATAATAGTAGTAGGATTAGGATATACGACAGTTACCTTGTTTTCGTGTTCTTTGGATGGCTTTGGCTTTCTATGTACTGGCGGCTTGCCTTCTCCTGGAGCCACTGATAACGCAGCTGTAAATGAAAAGAATTTGTCAGCTCAATTTTAGACAAAAAATAATTTACTTTTGACGTTTAAAGTGCGATAAGGACTAAACTCGCCGATGGTGCAACTCGCTACTGTACTTGTCCAAAATCGCCTCAAGCAATGTTTGCGGGTGCGGCGCCGCCCCTCAAACCATGGCTTATCTCCTGCCATACCCTTCATGCCCAGACAGCTGCAAATACAGTGAACTCATGCAGCCTATCGACAGCGCAGTAGACGTAGTATTGGGCTGGGAAAATTTAATATAGTCTTGATGCCATCTACGCGAAAAGAAGAAGACGAAAATTTACCAACAGGTCAGGTCAGAAAACAAGTCAGAAATGATCCGCAGCAGATCTAAGGTCGCGAACATAGCCCAAAGAACTGCGTGGCTCAAGTGGCAATGAGTAGGTTACTCACGGGGCTTGGCGGCGGCGTGCAGCGAGGCGGGGCGCGGGCGGCGCGGCGTGGCGGCGGCGCGGCGCGGCACGTCGCCGCCCACCACGCTGCTGTCGCGCGACATGCTCGGCGTCGTCGCCGCGGACATGCCGCACGACTCGCCGACGCCGCCTACACACGCACCAACATTACGTTTAAGTTTTTTCTTTTATTAGACTACTAGCGGCCGCCCGCGACTTCGTCCGCGTGGAAAAGTAACTTTTTACCCCCCTTTTAACAACTTACAACCCCTTTTTCGCAATAAAAAGTAGCCTATGTTCTTCCTCAGGGTCTAGATCATCTGTATACCAAATTTCATTTAAATCCGTTCAGTAGTTTTGGCGTGAAAGAGTAACAGACAGACATACAGACAGACAGACAGAGTTACTTTCGCATTTATAATATTAGTATGGAAGTATGGATTAATATGGATAGGCCAACGCTTGACCACAATCGCAACTGACGGAAAGTGACGATGCGGTCTAGGATGACACGCTTCCTAGAAGATACCTGTTCACTCTTGCTTGAAAGATGTCCAGGTTATAGTGGTCGGGAAAAGCAGACCTCAGCAGCGAGTTCCACTCCTTACCTAGCTGTCCGTAATTTAAAGTATCAGCCTAAATACTTTAATAAGTATGGCGACCCGTTTAGAGCAATGTTTGAGCGCCGGTTAAGACCGATTCGAGTCAACACAAATGTTTGATAATAAATTCTCACAACATCTCATATATTGATCTGACTTCGTAGTATGTAGCTTAAGCGCCCAATCCGGAAGGAAGGGGAGCTGCCAACTTTTAGGCAGCGCATTTGCGCAACTCCACTAATGTTACGAGTGTCCATAGGCGGCGGCAATCACTTACCATCAGGTGATTTGACGGCTACTCATAAAACATAGTATTTGCGTAATAAATTAATTTAACACTAAATAACGAGCACAATCTAAGAACATGTAAAGCGTTACAACGTTAGTTACATTACAAAAACAACAAAAGTTACATTACAATAATAAAAGCGGTATTTGATTATGAATATCGCACTAGCATTGCAAACTATATAAGCCGCTGCGCAACTAATAACTACTTTCTTCTGAAAAATAACCAACAACTCATCTCAAAGAATTAACACCAAAATCATATTCTAATAAGATATCTAATGGACTATCACCAAAACTGCTATCTGCTTATAATGAATCGGTAACTGTTACATTATAGTTATTTAAAATTTATAATAGTAGTTTACATGAATGTTCCATAAAAAGGATTAATTAAAACACGAGCAAGATTTTTGATAGAATTCGCGAGTATTTTAACACCACGTTATATGCTCAATGCTCATACATGAATTTATTTACGCTAAGTATCGTTTTAATTTTCAAAATAACAAATCAATGGGACAAACTTTTTTGATACGTCTCCAAGTTTCCATTCTCAGAAACTAAAGTGTCTATAAGCCCGCTCCACACTTGTTGCGAATTGAGCGCGAAGCCATGAAGACGAAGTGTGGAGCCGTTTCGCATATTTTTCACGGCTTCGCGCATTATTACCTGATTCACGCCGCGGTATGTTCACGCCGCGATTCTGAGATAAGTGTAGAGCGAGTTTTATAATCAACCCAAATCAGAAACCGAATCATTCTACCTACCAAACCAACACACCACACCAACACTTACCTCTCGGAGTATTAACACCGGTGCCAGCTATGGACGCCGGCCGCGGCTTCCTCTGAGCGCTGCCGGCGCGCCGCACCACCCCCGGCTTGCGACAGCGCGCTGCCCGGCCGCGAGCCCGGCGTCGTGTCGCCCGACCGGCACTCTGTACATAGCACGCGGGGTTCTAGAGGCTCGTGGGCGGAAGCGAGGAGAACGCGCAATGGATAGCGTGTGCTGCGATGGTGTGATGGAGTTATATGGTGGATAGTGGAAGGATATGATGTGACGTGAGCCTGGCGTCGTGTCGCCCGACCGGCACTCTGTACATAGCACGCGGGGTTCTAGAGGCTCGTGGGCGGAAGCGAGGAGAACGCGCAATGGATAGCATATGCTGTGATGGTGTGATGGATTGACATGTTGTGTAGTAGAGGGAGATGGTGCGATGTGAGCTCGGCGTCGTCTCGCTTTGTACATAGCACGCGGGTTTCTAGAGGCACGTGGGCGGACGCGAAATGAACGCGAAATGGATAGCGTATGCTGCGATGGTGTGAGGGAGAAATAATATGTTGTGTAGTAGCGAGAATGTGAGAATGATGGGATCTCGTCCGTGGGTGGAAGCGTAGGGAGCGATGCGATGGTGTGACGAAGTGACATGTGGTTTGGAGTAGAGGGAGATGATGTGACGTGAGCCCAGCGTCGTGTCGCCCGACCGGCACTCTGTACATAGCACGCGGGGTTCTAGAGGCACGTGGGCGGAAGCGAGGAGAACGCGCAATGGATAGCGTGTGCTGTGATGGTGTGACTGAGTGACATGTTAAGTAATAGAAGAAGATAATGTGACATGGGCCCGGCGTCATGTCACCCGACAGCACTCTGTACATAGCACGCCGGCGGAAGAGAGAAGAACGCGCAATGGATAGCGTATGCTGCGATGGTGTGACGAAGTAAGTAATACTCGTATGTAGTAGAGAGTGAAAGAATGAGATGATAATATGATGGTGGGAGCACGGGGTGGTGTTGCCCGACTCGCACTCTGTACATAGCACGCGGGGTTCTAGAGGCTCGTGGGCGGAAGCGAGGAGAACGCGCAATGGATAGCATATGCTGTGATGGTGTGATGGAGTGACATGTTATATAGTAGAGGGAGATGGTGTAATGTGAGCCCGGCGTCGTCTCGCTTTGGAATGGATAGCGTATGCTGCGATGGTGTGAGGGTGAGAAATAATATGTTGTGTAGTAGCGAGAATGTGAGAATGATGGGATCTTAACGGGAGTCCGGCGTCGTGTCGCCCGACTGGCACTCTGTACATAGCACGCGGGGTTCTAGAGGACTCGTGGGCGGAAGCGAAGGGAGCGCGCAATGGATAGCGTGATGCTGCGAACACTATTGCGAGGGCAGGTGACCGAAGGTGAACGGAGTGACATGGTGTGGAGTAGAGGGATGATGTGAAGTGAGCCCGGCGTCGTGTCGCCCGACCGGCACTCTGTACATAGCACGCGGGGTTCTAGAGGCTCGTGGGCGGAAGCGAGGAGAACGCGCAATGGATAGCGTATGCTGCGATGGTGTGACGAAGTGACATGTGGTTTGGAGTAGAGGGAGATGATGTGACGTGAGCCCAGCGTCGTGTCGCCCGACCGGCAATCTGTACATAGCACGCGGGGTTGTAGAGGCTCGAGGGCGAAAGCGTAGGGAGCGCGTAATGGATAGCGTGTGCTGTGACGGTGTGACGAAGGGACTTTTTGTCTTAGAGTATATGAATGAGATGACATGGTAATGGGAGCTCGGCGTATTTTGTGACGGAGTTATATGATATGTAGTAGAAGGAGAGATGTGACTTAGGCCTGCGTCCAATCGTTCGATACTCTGCACATAGCACCCGATGTTCTAGAGGCACGTGAGTTGAAGCGAGAAGAACGCGCAATGGATAGCGTATGCTGCGATGGTGTGACGGACAACTGAGATTATGTGTAGTAGAGGGAGATAATGTGTGGAGTGTCGGCGTTCGCCGACCAGTACCCTGATGAGGGTAACCTGTACATATCTCGCTGGGTTATACAGCCATGTGATCAGAAGCCAATGAGCGATGGACAGCGTACAAGCTGTGATGAGTTGGCGGTTGAGTGGATGGATGATGAGTGAAGCGTTTGATTGTGAAAACGCATGATTATTCCAGAGAAAGAAGGAAAGTGGGTGCGTGAGGTGATGGCGCTTATATAAAGTAAAGTAAAAAGGAAAAAAGTTATAAAAAGTTCCCATGAATTGTAAGTAATTAATTGCTTGTTAATATATATCTGAACATTGTTAAATTACACTAGAAAAGATAAAAACTATTTATAAATAACAAAGTTACGGTGCAATATGTGCGACAGTAAAACGTTGTGAAATGTGTGAAAAGCAAAACATTTTATTACGATATCTTAGCTTATCATAAAATACTTTATAAAGTCTGCACTGAATTCTTATTTAACGAGTAAAACCCGAATATTTGGGACCTGTATAGTCACTGTGCTTATTACACAACCTCATTCAAAATGAACCTAATAGTCCCTGGCATAAGAGGCGTGATATTGTACATTTTATTGCAGGCGCACTGTACACAGATCAAGCTATCTCTTTCTAAATCAACTTTAATGGACAGAGACGACCATATTTCAATCAGACTATATTCTTATCTTACCTTTATTAGTAGACTTATGATGACCCACAACCAGGAAGCACCAGACCAAAAGACCCATAACACAATATAAGTACAATACCTTGATGATTGATGGATGTGTAATGGTGAATGATCTGCTGAAACTAACAAAAAACGGACCCAAAACGATGTTTGGAAAAAGAAACACTTGAGTTTTGTTTTTAACGATGATTATAATGATTTGTTGAATAAATCTATTTGACATTTTTAAATGTCACAAAATCGCCAATCCTCCAACAGTCAAAAATGTTTTACTGAATTTACCCGTTCGTTTGCAGAGTACCTACTTATACCAACTTTATTTCATTTTTCTTGTTCTACCCAATATAATATAATATGGTATCTGTTACTTAATTATTATAAAAAAGCGCACACAAATGGCAAAGCTAAATATAATTTAAATAGCGAAGCATGTTCCTGTGGCTATAATATTGACACCATTGTTTTGGAAAAAAACATTCCTCATTTGTTATTAAATAACAATGGGGTATGGGAAAAAAAAACCAAACATGTCCTAAATCGAAAACCATTTCGAGGCATTTGTCTTTCATACCATATTTTATTGCTTTTAAATTTAAAAGCATAAGATCAATGATATTTTCAATAAAATCGCGTTTGACCTTCATCTGACCCAAGGTCAGCAGAATTTTCAGTCATACTGCACTAACAAGATAAAATAAATGCTACATTGCGAACATCTACTGTGATTGACACTTAGTCTATCGGAAGAACCAACAATTGGCGCTAGTTGTAATACAATAAAACCTTACCAACCAGTTGACATTTATTTGAAAGGTGATATAAAATTGATGAGAGATACCTCTCTGTTTTTTGTTTTGCCGGAATGTTGTCAGACAGTGATGTGAAATTCCCCCGATTAAAAGGGATTTTGCCCACAAGTAACATTTTACATATAATTTATTTGCCACGATTTAATCGAACATGCGATTAATATGGTGTAGCGCACTTGTGACGTCACAAATACGCTTGAATTTAAAATGTTTAAAAATTAATTAAAACATAACTACTGTCTTGATTACAAAAATATTCAAATTGATTACTTGAAATAGTAAAAGGTATTGAAATAAAATATAAAAACCGGCCAAGTGCGAGTCGGGCTCGCGCACAAAGGGTTCCGTAGCAGCAAATATAATAAAATCAACCTATCTCAAAAACTATAAGAGATACTTTGATCAAACCAAAAATCGTTGAAAGAGTTAATTAGCATGCATCACCTCTATTTTTTTTAGAATTTTATACCCCGTAGTTATAAAAATAGAGGGGGGGGGACATACTTTTTACGACTTTGAGAGCTGATATCTCAAAAACCGTTCACTTTAAGAAAAATGTTTTTTAGAAAACTTTATATCATTTTAAAAGACCTTTCTATTGATACCCCACACGGGTATGTACATCGAAAAAAAAATTTCATCCCTCAGTTACATGTATGGGGGGCCCCACCCCCAATTCTTTTTTTTACTATTTAGTGTCATATTTTGTAGCGGTTCATACAACACATATTCCATCAAATTTCATCACTGTAGTACTTATAGTTTCCGAGTAAATCGGTCTGTGACAGACGACAGACGGACAGACGGACAGACGGACAGACGGACATGACGAAACTAACAGGGTTCCGTTTTTGCCATTTGGCTACGGAACCCTAAAAAGATACCTAAAAATTAGTTCCCATACCCCATTGTGAATATTTTAAATTGGACCTAGATAGTCATAGTGTCTGTATATTCCCCGTGGTCGGCCCTCACTTCGTTTCGGGACATTAGTTCCACACTCTACCAATAGATGGCGCTGGACGAAGATTCGCGCAAGTGTTATGCCTGTATAAATAGTGTAGAGGATAGAGAATTTATTCGTGAATAATAAATATCGTGATATTTTTTATTTTTTGAATAATATTTATGCTTGTTGTTATTTTTTAAGACTACCAAACAGGAGGAGGTTCTATGCAATAATCATGATGATAGATAATGGAATGACCGAACCCAATGTGGCCAATAAGAATATTGTTAGTAACAAACGTGAAATTGACTAACGAACCTAAACCATTTCCAATTCGTGAGGTTAGGCTTAATCTAGCCAAAAAATCGCTCCGAAAGCTAAGCATACATTTCGCGATTCCATTGGAATACAAACTACTCACGACTTCCATTGGAAACCAATGGATATTGAAGCGCTCACTGCGACTTTCCATTGGAATACGCAGCACTAACTTCAATTTTCCATTGGAAATCAGTGGAATACGAAGCTCGGCGTATTTTGTGACGGAGTTATATGATGGGTAGTAGAAGGAGAGATGTGACTTAGGCCTGCGTCCAATCGTTCGATACTCTGCACATAGCACGCGATGTTCTAGAGGCACGTGAGTTGAAGCGAGAAGAACGCGCAATGGATAGCGTATGCTGCGATGGTGTGACGGACAACGGAGATTATGTGTAGTAGAGGGAGATAATGTGATGTGAGTGTCGTGTCGCCCGACCGGTACCCTGATAGGGTAACCCTGTACATATCTCGCTGGGTTATACAGCCATGTGATCAGAAGCCAAGGGAATGAGCGATGGACAGCGTAAGCTGTGATGAGTTGGCGGTTGAGTGGATGGATGATGAGTGAAGCGGTTGATTGAGAAAACGCATAATTATTCCAGAGAAAGAAGGAAAATGGGTGCGTGGTGATGGCGCTTATATAAAGTAAAGTAAAAAGGAAAAAAGTTATAAAAAGTTCCCATGAATTGTAAGTAATTAATTGCTTGTTATTTAAAAAATATATATCTGAACATTGTTAAATTATACACTAGAAAAGATAAAAACTATTTATAAATAACAAAGTTACGGTGCAATATGTGCGACAGTAAAACGTTGTGAAATGTGTGAAAAGCAAAACATTTATACGATATCTTAGCTTATCATAAAATACTTTATAAAGTCTGACTGAATTCTTATTTAACGAGTAAACCCGAATATTTGGGACCTGTATAGTCACTGTGCTTATTACACAACCTCATTCAAAAATGAACCTAATAGTCCTGGCATAAGAGGCGTGATATTTACATTTTATTGCAGGCGACTGTACACAGACCAAGCTATCTCTTTCTAAATCAACTTAATGGCAGAGACGGCCATATTTCAATCAGACTATATTGTTATCTTACCTTTATTAGTAGACTTATGATGACCCACAACCAGGAAGCACCAGACCAAAAGACCCAGAACACAATATAAGTACAATACCTTGATGATTGATGGATGTATGGTGAATGATCTGCTGAAACTAACAAAAAACGGACCCAAAAACGATGTTTGGAAAAAGAAACACTTCAGTTTTGTTTTCAATGATGATTATAATGATTTTTGAATAAATCCATTTGACATTTTTGAATGTCACAAAATCGCCAATCCTCCAACAGTCAAAAAATGTTTTACTGAATGGTAAACTACCTACTAAGACATAAATTACCCTCTTATAAAAAGAGGATAAAGCGTTCTCAATAAAAAAAACTTTACCCGTTTGTTTGCAAAGTACCTACTTATACCAACTTTATTACATTTTTCTTGTTCCTACCCAATATAAATAAATATAATAATATAGTCTTGCTTAATTTATTATAAATAAGCGCACACAAATGGCAAAGCTAAATACATAATTAAATAGCGAAGCCCGTATTCCTGTAGCTATAACAAATGGCACCATTATTGTTTTTGAAAAAAAAAAATTCCTCATTTGTTCATAAATAACCAATTGTGAATATTTTTAAATTAGATAGTTCATATTATGTATCTGTATATTCCGGGTCGGCCCTCACTTCGTTTCGGGACATTAGTTCCACACTCTACCAATAGATGGCGCTGGACGGCGATTCGCGCAAGTGTTATGCCTCTTTATAAATAGTGTAGAGGATAGAGAATTTATTCACGATATTTTTTATTTTTTGAATTAACATTTATGATTGTTATTATTTTTAGACTACAAAACAGGAAGAAGGTTCCATATAATAATAATGATGATGGATAATGGAATGACCGAACCCAATGACGCCAATAAGAATATTGTTAGTAACAAACGTGAAATTGACTAACGAACCTAAACCATTTCAAATTCGTGAGGTTAGGCTTAATCTAGCCAAAAAATCGCTCCGAAAGCTAAGCATCCATTTCGCGATTCCATTGGAATACAAACTACTCACTTACGACTTCCATTGGAAACCAATGGATATTGAAGCGCTCACTGCGACTTTCCATCGGAATACGCAGCACTAACTTCAATTTTCCATTGGAAATCAGTGGAATTCGAAGCCTTCGATTCGAACTTCCATTGGAATATGAAGCACGGACTTCAATTTTCCAATGGAAATCATTGGTATACGAAGGCTTCGTTTCAAACTTCCATTGGAATACGAAGCGCTGACTTCAATTTTCCAATGGAAATTATTGGAATAAGACGCCTTCGTTTGGTACTTCCATTGGAATACGTAGCCTTCGTTTCGGACTTCCATTGGAATGCGAAATGGTGAACCAAAGCGAGACAATTAGCCCATAGGCGGGAGCTGAAACTCAGCTCCAGGCCAAAGCGAAGATGTACACAGAGACAAACGTACAACGGAGATATATGCCATTTCCATTGTACATTACATCTTTTTGTACATCTCTTTAAAGCGAAGTACAGATTTAAGTTGAAATGTAATATAAGAAGAGTTATACGGAGCGCCACACGGTAGGTTATCAAAATTTGTCAAATTCTTCAACCGATTTACAACTAAACGTGAAAACACATTTTGTCCAAATCAATTCAGAAAATTTTACAGATTCTGGTAACCCAATAGGGCTGACTGTACTTTGATACGAGCCATTTTCGTTTCTACGTGTTGGGGCTGATTTTTTATACACGCCAATACTTAAGAATTATAATTAAGTGTAAGGTAAATATTGTGCAATAGTTTTTTACTATCTAGAAAGTAATTTTTCAAGAGCTACAAAAACTTCAACTCACTACAAGACCATGTTATCAAATAAGAGTGGAGTTATATTTTAGGAAGTGTAATATCAGCGACATGGCTTTGACACTTTTCTATAACTTTAGAGCAAAGCCCCAGTATCTACAATGTGACTTTTTGGCCAAAACAGTCTTGTATACTACTGACTAGCTTCTTACTTTCACTAGCATCACGCGGTGTGACAATCATGTCATATCAATACATCATGTTTCATACCATGTTTACTACCCTTAAAGTTATGGGATATCATAAGGAACACGCTGTATACACAGTAAAATTTTAGTTGTTTTAATCCGGAAACCCTCACAATAGGTTACGCAGGCAGGTTAAATCATCAAAATGAGCAAAATAAAAATCAATATTATACAACAACAATACTCTTATTTATATGGAACAGCTGATTTTTATTTTGCCTATTTGTATGATTTAATGTCCAAGGCTCTTTATACGTGTTACCTATTATATGAGAGCTACGGGATTAAAACTACATATGTACAGACAGCCGCACATCAGGTTACTACAATCTGTCAAATTTCTTCAATCGAACCGCACCTTTATGTCAAGCGTGTTTGGTTCAATATCAACTGAGGAAATAGTACTAAATTAAGGGTGTATTCATCTACTGGCTCTACAGCCTTATTCCCAGTTGTCACCAATGACTACGTTCCCACTGGTGACAAACAAAAAAACCATTTGTTGCTAATGGTGACGGAGGGGTTGGGGTGCGTTTCCACAGAAGCGGGGCTGCGTGGAGTTGAGCGGATACTTATAAAAATTGACCAATCACATTGCTCATCAGAGATGAGATGTTTACAAGTCTCCGCTCAACCACAAAATACATATTGACACAGAAGGCTGACTGCCCACTAAGAGCTAAAAATATGTCATGTACTCACGCATGCGCACTAACGGGCAAAAACGCCTTTTCGACCACATCAATCCTAACTTATGACATAAGATTGTCAAACTGTCGAGGTCTGTGGTAGAGGCCGCGCGCTTATGTACTCATGCCGGGCAACAACCCTAGCATATGTCAACGAACTCTTCTAAATTCAAAATCAGGTCAAAGTCTAACTTCTGTGTGTAATTATTTTGTGGCTCAACCCCACGCAGCTCCGCTTCTGTAGAAACGCTCCCTATAGCAAAAAAATGCATTTTTTTCTCGTTTGTTCTCAGTGGGAATGTAGACAGAGGTAATGAAAAGGAATAAGCCAGTCTACATATTACATTTCAAACTCCAAATCTGTGCTTAGCAAACTCGCGACCAAACCCAAAAGCCGGCAACTGATTCCTCTCTTACGGGTCCTGTTGAGGTGGTGCATGGAGGGCGAGGCGCTGGTCAGCGGCCTCGAGGGTATCTTGTCGAGTCTCGTCATGGAGTAGGCTCTACCTGGCGCGCGGGGGGCGGGTACTGTGGGCACCAGGTCGGTCCGCCTGCGCGCTACTGATGACCACATCACTGCTGGCGGCTGGCGGTCGGGTTCGTCTGGAAAAGATTTTTTTTTTGTTTTTTATATTGAGGACAATCAAGATGACCCCACTCCGCTTGATGGTAAGCGGCCGTGAGATCCAAATATGAGATTGACAGGCAGAAAGGAACAGACAAAGTGTCCATTGAGTTTGTCACTCTCGCCCTGAGAGGCCTGCTGAGATGCCGTTTCACGCCCCGCCTAAAAAACCCAGAATTAATATATTCAAATTATTATCATGGTCAATTCCTGGGTCGAGCAAAAGTATTTCGAATTTTTCGAACATATCTCGGGTTTGTGATCCGAATTAGGCAAGCGTGGTGATTAAGCCCAATATCATCATAGTAGCGATGACTTTATTTCTATGATGGAGGCCTTAGCTCTACAGTTGGACAGTATACAGGGCATCCCACAAAAAGAGAAAGTATCTTTAGATGGAACATTTTATTAAAAGAAGACATTATTTAAATTTTATTTCAAAAACTATCTAAACTTCATTCATACATTTTTTTACACGGTTGAACGGTAGCTTTATGACACCGATCGGAAGGCTGCATCATAAGGATTATTTTATGCTAAATAACATACTATCAGAAACAAAGGAGGACCATGAATTTTAACGCAAAGCACCTGCAATAAAATTACTTGGACGCGTTTTTTTATGTAACAGGTGGTAGACGAGCAGACGGATCATCGGCACATTGAAATGAAAAGAAATATTTATTTGCTTGCTAAGTATTACTTAAAAATATAAGGTGTTTGGTAAACACTGCACTTAAATTCTATCGAAAATAGGGTACTTGACTATTTTTTTTTTATGTGTTTAATCAAAAGACCCCTCTATTAAAGAAACATTGTTGAAAGAATTATTTGATTCTGATTTGAATTACCTGAGATATCACAACTTTAAGAGCACATATTTTACGCGGGCCCAAAAACGCTCTATACAAATGGCTACCAACATGTGACGTCACACGCTTGTATCTTGTATGCGCGTCTAGCAAATTTTGTTTGGTAGCTATATCAAATGTTTCGTTTATGTACATAGTTTATAATAAAAGTTTGTGTTTAATGTAAAGTAAGTGACTTAGTATGTGATTTTACGTATGAGTTTGACAGATAGAAATGGCAACGTTTATCTTCAAAATAATGTATGTGGTGCAGTATAGTCCGAGGCAAGAAAGTGTAGTTATGACCTTGAGTGCGCAGAAACCAATTTTGATAGAAAGTTTTCTTTTTTACAAGTGCGCAAAATAACGGTCATCGCTATACTTTTGTGCCTCCAGCTATAGCTATGTGACGCTTTATCTTTACATTGTGAAGCAGGCCCCACTATGTCATCGGTCCAGACGTGATAAGGGGCAGACGAGCGAATGGACTACCAGATTGAATCGAGTTTCTTCTAGGTGTTTTAAACACATCGATATATTCACAATTATCGAAATCGCTTAATCGACAGTGACATCACTATCCATGTGCAATAGCTTACAAGGCGCATTAGCGTGATCGTTTCTAATCCATCGCAAGGTCGGATGATCTACTCGCAATGTAAACAAGTGCTAAGTGACATAAACGCATGTGTACACTCCATACATCGTGCACAAGTATGGGGTCATACATAATTATGTCACAGAAACTTCTAGATTTTTTTGACCCGGTCTTTGTGGCAATGATGAAGAGCACTGAAAAAAACTTGGTGTTCTCAATCGATCTAAACGATATATCACATCGGGTCATCTCGATAGGTTTAATCCCATTAATATGATAATCGTTTGTAAGTATTGATGGATGGATGTTTTCTCCTCTTTCACGCAAAAACTACCGAATGGATTTTAATGAAACTTTACAATAATATAGCTTACTAGCTTTAGCCCGCGGCTTCGCTCGCGCCCCCCGCTTCCCTAAAATGGAGGGTTAGAAAGGGGCAAAAAGTAGCCTACGTTACTCTCAATCCCTTCAACTATCTCCATTTAAAAATCACGTCAATTCGTCGCTCCGTTTTGCCGTGAAAGAAAGACAACATATAGGCACACTTTCCTATTATAATATTAGTATGAATACATCAGAATAACACATTATGTGTGCATCGCATGTGCCAAAAACTTCTTACCTTTATTAGCAACGTAATTAAGGAGAACTAGGTCGTTTGCAATAGGCTTGCATCTAGATTAAGCTTCTTATCTTATCGTTTAATTAATATAAGACCATACTGTGTTGAGTTAAGAATCATTTTATATCGCTTGGGGTAATTCGCATAAGATGTTATGTCTATGGGGTAACATGTATAGTGATGTACGTCATAATATCGATGTTTGCTATTGCTAGAATATCCATTTATTCAATTTTAAACTGATGACCAAAATATTCTAGAAATGACTTTGCAGATAAACGTTATCTCAGAAAGCATTTTTTTCGTGTTACAATAAATTCATATAACATCTCATACCTACCTTGACCTGATTTCGTACTAAGTGCTTTTAAGAACTTGGGTTATAATTTATCAGACAGCTCAATAATTACAATAATAAGAGTATCTTTCACAATATACGGATAAGTTCTACATAAGCTACATGCTACTTATTGCTACCATAAACACCGTGGTTGCGTTTCACAACTGTCAAATGACGTTTTAATGTAAAGTAAGTGACTTAGTATGTGATTTTACGTATGAGTTTGACAGATAGAAATGGCAACGTTTATCTTCAAAATAATGTATGTGGTGCAGTATAGTCCGAGGCAAGAAAGTGTAGTTATGACCTTGAGTGCGCAGAAACCAATTTTGATAGAAAGTTTTCTTTTTTACAAGTGCGCAAAATAACGGTCATCGCTATACTTTTGTGCCTCCAGCTATAGCTATGTGACGCTTTATCTTTACATTGTGAAGCAGGCCCCACTATGTCATCGGTCCAGACGTGATAAGGGGCAGACGAGCGAATGGACTACCAGATTGAATCGAGTTTCTTCTAGCTGTTTTAAACACATCGATATATTCACAATTATCGATATCACTTAATCGACAGTGACATCACTATCCATGTGCAATAGCTTACAAGGCGCATTAGCGTGATCGTTTCTAATCCATCGCAAGGTCGGATGATCTACTCGCAATGTAAACAAGTGCTAAGTGACATAAACGCATGTGTACACTCCATACATTCGTGCACAAGTATGGGGTCATACATAATTATGTCACAGAACGTTCTAGATTTTTTTGACCCGGTCTTTGTGGCAATGATGAAGAGCACTGAAAAAAATCTTGGTGTTCTCAATCGATCTAAACGATATATCACATCGGGTCATCTCGATAGGTTTAATCCCATTAATATGATAATCGTTTGTAAGTATTGATGGATGGATGTTTTCTCCTCTTTCACGCAAAAACTACCGAATGGATTTTAATGAAACTTTACAATAATATAGCTTACTAGCTTTAGCCCGCGGCTTCGCTCGCGCCCCCCACTTCCCTAAAATGGGGGGTTAGAAAGGGGCAAAAAGTAGCCTACGTTACTCTCCATCCCTTCAACTATCTCCATTTAAAAATCACGTCAATTCGTCGCTCCGTTTTGCCGTGAAAGAAAGACAAACATACAGACACACTTTCCCATTTATAATATTAGTATGGATACATCAGAATAACCATAGGCTACAAACTTATAAAAATATATTGTGTGGATTGTAGAAACGCGCATGCAAAAAGTTTAATAAATGATGGATGATACTTACAGAAACTCGCAAACATTCTAAATCCTTTATCGAAAGCGTTGAAAAAATAAGAGTAGTAAGATTAATTAATGTAAGTGAAACAAAAGACAGACATGTTAGTGAATCACCAGTAGTTAATTACACGATTAAGACAATTAAATACATAACTTAGATAATGATATAACTCATTGATTGTTTTCCAATTACGGTTATAAATACGTGATACATATTTTAAAATAATAAATGGATAGTTATTAGTCATCTATATCATTGTAGAAATATAGTCATTATTAAAAATACGTTTCAGTTTTTCTTTAATTACTAGTATTTAGTATTTATAATGATGGACTTCATTGCCCATGTCTGTTTAGACAAAAAGGTTAGGTCACAATATTTCACAAAGAGTGTGATAGTCATATAATTCTGAAGATTAATTGTAGTAATGACATTAATGATACCTTTATTGTCAGTGTCTGACGAGTCCAACTGAAGTGCCGAGGCGCGTCTCGTCAACGGCGCAGACGCGAACATCACGTTTGTTGTTGATGCCGCCCTGGAACATATTAATAATGCGATTAATGACAAATTAATTGAGAATAATGATAAGGGTTAGTTGAATTCAAAATGCATACTTTAGCGTTATAATCAGAAACTAGAAATTGTAAATCACATTAGTTTTTTTTCAAAGATAACACCGATACTTATTATTATCTCATTTTAATTTATATTTGTGAAAAGAAAAATACGTTATTCAAATAATGATTTACTTTTAATTTTTTTACTCTTTCCCAATTATTACAAAACGAAGACTTAAGTTAGTCATGGTTTAAAAATGTGAAACTGAGCAACAATTTAAAACCAGAACTAACTTTAGACCACTTTACGTAATAAGAGGGTTAAGTTAAGTTCAATGTAAAACAATACAACTATAACAAAATTGTAAAACGAATGATGAAATAAAAATACAAATTCTATAAGATTTTTGAAGGGTTATTTTCATTCATGCACATACAGTTCAATACATGGCGATGGATTAGAGCTACTTAAATACATACTGTCACTACAACATAGAAACAGGCATCATACAAATAGTTTTATTTGGTGGCTCATATCTACTGTAATACTCAGATATCATAATTTGTTTTCCAATATTAATACGTCTACAAAACCTGGATAACCAATAAAATAAATAAATGGTTTAAGATAGCCGACATTTCTTTGTTACTTTAAAAAAAAAGAATTAATTATCATTGGTGTATTCTACCGATACTAGGTCAGTTAAATCACACCCAGACAGTAATTACAAAACTTTCCACACCTCTTGTACTCGCCGAGTTTATCGCACCCAAACATTGCATAATAAACGTCAAAAAAAAATTTCGCCATCGTCAAATCCGCCGAAATAAGGCCATTGTTCAGAGACAATAGGCCGGTAATGTCAGGATGGTGACGTCACGGTCGCTGGACCGCGGAGGAAATCGCGGACGTGAGTATGGGGCCTTATGGCTTATGGGGACATAAAATGACGGATTAGCTTGACTTATTTATATGAAGTCTGGGTTCTATTTATACTACAACTAGGAAAAAGAGTTCCCGACTTCTGTGCTTTAAATAATATAAAAAAAAACAATAACTTTATTGTTGTAGAAGAATGCGCAGATTACCTAGTTTAAGATAAAAAAAAGCGTCAAAGAAATGGTGAACGGATATTTTAGGAATTAAAAAGTTTCCGTACCATGTCATACCAATGAGGTTGCCTTATCAATATTACAAGAGACAGTGGCCGCCATAATTTATTTTCACAATTTATTAACGAAATCTCTAATCAATGCTACTTAACTTTAGATGGTTCGTTTATAACTTTTAGCATTAACGTAATAAAATGCAATCTTAACTAAACGTAAAAACCATCATACATTAAAACAGTGCACCATATCTGCGAGTTAATGATGACAATTCATAACAATATTTAGCCCACTAATTGTTAATTAACCATAATGATTAATGATAAGCTTTAATGTCATCGATGACTCACCGGTTATGGCCGACGCGGAAGACGAATGTATAATAGGATCGTGTATGGAATTCGCTAACGGGTCAAGACATGAGTAATGTTTGGTCAAAGTCAAGGCTTTTCGATGTAGCTCTCTACCTTAACCTTGAAGCTGGGATTACTATTAACGCGTATGAGTTTAGTTAATGATTAGGAATGTAGGTATGATTTTTGATTAATGATTGGTAAGTATTAATCAAGACATTGGTATCTGCATGGGACATCAAAATAACAAATTTGGTGATGCGAAAGTCTTTAATTTTTGGGGCTCTGTCGATATATTAGACAACATACTTTAAAATTTATGTGTTGGAGATAAGGTCCAAACAATTAATTGTATTTATACACACTAACCATTACAGGGTTAATTAAATAAATAATAGGTTTATTTTAATAAATATAAGGTAATGTATCTTTCCAGTGGGTAATACGACTGCTTCTGTGGCGCAGTGGGTAGTGGGTTGCACTTTGAAGCGACGACTGTTCATTTTTTTTTAAATAATATTTCACTATATCACATACATTGATCTGACTCTGAGTTAGGTAGCTCAAGCACCTGTGTTACAGATATCAGAACCAACAGTGGGATTACAAATATATACATATAATACTTTTCTTTTGTAAATACATACTTATAATACATAGAAAACACCCAGACCAATACAAACATGTTCATGCACACAAATGTTTGTACTGTGCGGGGATCGAACCCGCAACCCTTGGCCCAGACGCAGCATTCACTACCACTGAACCAATCGGGTCGTCATTATCAAGCTTAGGAAGATTTGTTTTTTAACATATGTGGAGGTGGTGGTAACGGACCTTTGGTTTTACCCCTCAAATCAGCCTCAGACATATTATAGCAAAGGCTTCAAATTTAATATAAAATTAACCTTGAGAAAGGTACAAATAAAACCCAGCAATTACATAAGGCAGAGTTAATTATGGCAAGTCATGCAAAGTAAACCGTTTTCAAAGTATTTCTGGTACACGAAATTGGTCCTTATAGTTGAGTAGGAGGTATCATAATAGGAATGTGGGTATTAAGAGACCAACGGCTTCCAAAATGTGCGTAATAATGGACTTTTAATACCCGTAGAGTTTTAAATGTGTCTAGATTAATTGATATAGTAACACCTACTTACTTAGTTGGGTCGTAAATTATACTTGGATATTACAAGCCCTTTTGAAACTTAATACAGGGTGTATCGGTAAAAAAATACATCTCTTTCACCACTAAATATTCTGAATTTCTGAACAACATGTATTGTGTGACAAATTCAATTAAAAAAAAACATTTTTCATAAAAAGTCGGCCACGTGAGTTTTCCATTTTGTTTTTTGGTATAGCAATTCTTTGCAATTTATTCTTAAGTAAATATTGCACTTAAAAAACCGTCTACTAAATTCGTCGGCTTAGTAAGGGGTTCGGTTAGAATAAATGGTAGCACAGCCACCCGGACTGTGGAAGTTGTGGGTTCGAGTGCCACCTGAACCCTCCGAGGAATTTTCCATTTTGTATAAGCAGTCAAAGTCGATATGAATTACTAAGTTATAGAGTTAAGCTACGTTTCAATTGAAGCGGAGCGGAGTAAAAACCACCAATAGAATTGCATAAAAACTCCGCTGCTCAACGAGCAAGCTTCTTCTATTGGTGGATTTCACTCCGCCACGTTTCATCGGTAAAGCAGCCTAAACGATGTTCAGAATGGTTGGTAGAAATTATAGTTAAAACTAAAAGGATGTCAATGTTTACCGATATACCCTATGATGTACAGACAGCCGCACATCAGGTTACTACAATCTGTCAAATTTCTTCAATCGAACCTCACCTTTATGTCAAACGTGTTTGGTTCAATATCAACTAAGGAAATTTGACAGATTGTAGTAACCTGATGTGCGGCTGTCCGTACCTACTGAGGACAAATATAATATTATTTGTAAATAATTAACTGTTTGACACCCCTGATTCAATAGTTACATTAATAAAAAGAAATGTAGCGTTCAATAAAAAACAGCAAAATTATCAGTAACTAGCGGCCGCCCGCGACTTCGTCCGCGTGGAAAAGTAACTTTTTACCCCCCCTTTAACCCCTTACAAGCCCCTTTTCGCAATAAAAAGTAGCCTATGTTTTTTCTCAGGGTCTAGATCATCTGTATACCAAATTTCATATAACTCCGTTTAGTAGTTTTGGCGTGAAAGAGTAACAGACAGACAGACAGACAGACAGAGTTACTTTCGGATTTATAATATTAGTTAGGAAGTTAGGATCTGTAGGAGCCTGTCACAAAAACTATAATAACCCAAAATAGTCTGATTTATACAAGTGTTTGTATGACAATTCTATATCTTCATTCAAATTGCATGGCCGTTTCAAATATCAAACAACCAAAAATGTACATACTGATGTCATTTTAACTTTGTTTTGTTTCTTTGGTAGCATATGGATTTTTGAATAGCTTTTATTACCTCTAAATAGATGTACAATGGCACCGAGAGTCAATGGCTCTATGATTGTTTTTTAATATGATAGGTGGCAGACGGACAGACAAATGACCTGGTGGGTAAGCATTGCTGCCGCTCATTGACGTGCATACGGCCGCAGCTCCAGTGGAGTCACAAACGCAAATATCAACCTGCCCCTGAATTGGGCTGTACCCTCACTCACTCGGCGAAACACAGCGCAGGCGTTTGTTTCGTGCGATTCTTATACCGAGCCGTCGTGTCCCACTGTTGGGCACAAGCCTCCCTACCCTTTCTCCACTCACGATTTTGCTATAGGAGTCAAGCTCATCCCGCCATCGCCACCTCGGTATTTTTTTTTGTTAAAAACCCATTGATTGTATCTATTAACTTTTCACACTTTCTATTAAAATTCCTCATTTATTTACAACACTATCTAATCAACAACCGCAAAGTATCTTTCTAACTAATTAGCAGTCCAAAGTTTGCCAAGCCCGACGACCCCCTCAATACCGTGACGTCATTACTGTTATGCGACGCTACCGGAATATCTAAAGGCGCGCCATACGTGGCCACTCGGCCTAAATATTTCAAAGTCTAGATCAGCAGCGCTCAACATTTTCGCGAGAGTTCCTGAGATGGCTATTTTTGTGCCAATCTACTTTATTCCGGAGTGGGGCATCCAACCCGGGTTTTTCAAGTATGCGAAAACCTTAGGAATCAGGTTTTTTGAGGTTTTCATACATTTATAGTCCGGGTTACATACCCTATTCTACTTAAAGATTTACCGACCGTTGTAAACCACAAAAATAGGTTAAATTTTTTCAACGGTTAGGTTTAAAAAGCTTTTTATTTATTTTAAACACAGGATTTTCTTTTCACATATCACTATACCGGATACCAAAGTATCATTTTAATAATTAGCTTGTTATTCGCAGTTGCGTCTAACTAAAGTCATCGCTTTGGAATCTGGGGTACGCTTGGACCACGTCAAAGGATTTGCTGAGTCTGGTAAGTACTAGTACAATGTGGTGACTGACTGACTTTGCAGACATTAATAGCTTAAGTCTTGAATAAAACCCTTGTATTCTTATGGGAGTAGCTATGTTGGTTTAAAGATTGGTAGCATGCTTGTGAGTACACTGGTGTCTCCAATCGTTTATCAAGTGATCCGTCTGCCACACAAAGAGATAAAATGACTTATCGCCTTATCACAAAATATGATTTATTCATCCACGTAAGTTAATTTTACTGGGTATTTTTTATAGCTGAAATAGGCAGACGAGCATGCGGCATCTGATGTCAAATGGTAACCGCCGCTCATAGACAACAACAATGCCGAGGCGCAGTCATGCCGCTGCCTACCGTGAAAGAAGATCTATTACTAAAATATGTATGTTCAAACTTATTTTATTAAGGAACCAAAGGTTTAAAATACCTGGTCTAGATATTGGAATGTCAGAGTTGAACAAATATACCAAAAATAAACATTTCATAGGTAGAAAATGTTATGAAAATAGCAGTATCGTATAACTCTTCACTCACTATCGAGAACATCGAATCGATTATCGAGATAATGTAGGATATTGAGTGATATGATGGTGTAAATTGCGTCATTAATAAGTACTTATTGATTTTACTAACGAAACATATAAAAAATTGTTATCTTCTATAGGGTTATCCTCATAATAAAAAATTTCATGGGTTTTCGCTCTTATGTTTTGCAGTATAAGGTTCAAAATCAGGTAAGAACTATTTTTCTATTGCCTTATTAAGGGTTAAATCAAAATGATAATAAAAACAACAAGTTTAAGTTCTATTAAGTAAGCCCAGAATATAAACATTTTTATATTTTTTTATGTAATTTAATTCCGGTTTATTATTTGGGTAAATCTATTAACGACCCAACGATACAGATATAGACATTTCTGTGTCATCTGTGTACTAAAAACAACCTTTACAAGCCCCACTGCACGAGGAAATAACGGTACTGCGGTATACTCCGTTATTTATAGAATTATTGACAACAATTTGAGAAATAAAACAAAGATTCTCCGGGCAAAATTACCATAGAAAAGTAATATATTTTGAGTTACATCGAACGCCCAACAATGGTCACAGATAGGGCTGCCAAGCCAACTATATTTTTAAAAACAGTATTTGATACTGTTTTTCACAACATTATACTTTTTACTGTTGAACAAAAAAAACTGTTTTTAGCAACTGTGTGAGACTTAAGACACTCACTCACACATAATTTTACTTGTTTAAAAAAAATAAAAGCAAATAAAAACATACAATACAAATAGGGTATTTGACTAATATCGATGTAGTAAAAAATATTGATACTTTACCAAAATATTGGTAAATAAGAACCAATAGCCTTAATTTTCAGTTAAAAATATAACGTCTAGCTGGTTTTGTGAGCATTCAAAGTTTCATGGGCAAGTCCATTTTTAAAGTTTATAATATTATAAAAATAATTATATCATTGAACTACCCACACATTAAACACAAACTTTTATTATAAAACTATGTACATAAACGAAACATTTGATATAGCTACCAAACAAAATTTGCTAGACGCGCATACAAGATACGAGCGTGTGACGTCACATGTTAGTAGCCATTTGTATAGGGCGTTTTTGGGCCCGCGTAAAATATGTGCTCTTAAAGTTGTGATATCTCAGGTAATTCAAATCAGAATCAAATAATTATTTCAACAATGTTTCTTTAATAGAGGGGTCTTTTGATTAAACACATAAAAAAAAAATAGTCAAGTACCCTATTACAACTAGGTCATTGACCTCTCTTCAATGCACCGTATTGTTAAATATTTCAGAAGGGTGCAATACTAATACTAGGAATACAGTAAGTAATAAAACGAACCATTGGAATGGGGTGAGGTTTGATCCATTTATGACGTGCATGACTTGATAAGTTATGTATGTATAGTTGTGTTATGTATATGCATTTATTAAGTGTTTGGCCGTAATATATTATGTATTTAAGTTATTATATTTGTATTTCCTCTGCTGTCTTATATCTGTAACACAAGTGCCTAATCTACTCAGTTATATCACATGAGTACAACTTCAAAAATGTTAGTGAATAGGTTACTTCTGGGTAAGTCCGCTCCATCGTAGGCTTTTTCTTTAATCTAAAGTTAAGTATGAAGGCAAGGGCGAACCCATTTTCAATAATAAACAAACATACCTAACCCTAAGCCTATCGCGATATTTTTAGCAAACTAGCTCAAATAGTTCACATATGCTCATGCGTCACGATTATCGCCAGTCAGCCGGTTTAAAGTGACGTCACAGATATATTGGTTTATCATGCATCGTCCACGCATGCCATCTGTTGCGGATAGTATGGTAGGTATATTTAATAAAAAAAATATATAATGTTTAACAATCACAGTTTTACAATGACGTTAATTGTTCTTAATTTAACCAATCAATGTCCGATAATTCGAATCGACCCCTGTCCTTATGGGGGTTATCGCGTGTAAAAAATCCGCAACATAGCGTACTGTTAAGACTCTTCAGTCTTCAACGTAATTGATTGTTCAGTGACATTTTGACATCTCACATCAAAAATAACCAATCACTGTGACCTGTGTAGATGGACTTCAGTTCTACAGTACGCCATCTAGCGGATTTATCACTCGAAATAGTCCAACGCATGAGCAACGTATACGCAGAACTGCACTTGGCTTCAAAGTGCATCCCAGTCAAACAGTTAATCAGCAGCGGCATCATGCCTTTGCTTACATTACGATCTCGACACTGATGCATTGCGTTTACGCATCGCGAAGAATAGAATGTAGAAAATTATTTATGGCTTGTTGACTAATATGTGTAACGGGAATCTCAATAATCTCTCAATATTAATCGGGGAAAGATTTTCATTCTATGACTGTGAAATCTGGGCAACATATTAAAAATCGTTTACTTGTAATGTTCTCTATACGAGAGATCTAATACAACATTCAAGTTTCATAGAAATTTCGTTCCTTCATTCGTTATTCAACCGCCTAAATGAATGTAACCGCAGTAGTAGTAAGGAAATTTATTGTTAACTTAGTCTAGACAAAACCAATAAAATATTTTATTTTGACAGGTGGCAGACGAGCAGACACGGGTTACCTGAAGGTAGGCGATTGCCGCCGCCCAAGGACACCCGCAACACCAGTAGACTCACAAGTGCACTGCTAACCATTACCCCGTTTGGGACCACTCGGCGAAACACAACGCAGGCGCTGCTTCACGCCGGTCTTCGGTGAGGCCGTGGAGCACTCCGGTCGAGCCGGTCCATTCATGCCAAAGGCTCTTCCACGTTTTCAAATAAAAAAAAAATACATGATGGTCACACATTACAACCCTGCTAAAACATGGAAACTACCAAGACATTACAGCATCACTATCTACTCCACATGCCAACACTTTCCAAGTGAAACCACTTACATAAAACATTAAACTCAACATCAATTCTGACGTTCACAAACCATGCACATCATTTAACTATATCATGCCAAATAATACTCTTAGTCCACTGCGTAACAACCAAAAATAGTACCAACTACAATGTACAAGATTCCGCGCATAGATAAAAGAATTTACTCTGTAACTAGGGTTGCCAATTACATTGTTGAAAACAGAATACTAAGTTTTTCACTACATTATACTTTTAAATACTGTTAAAAAATACTGTTTTTAGCATCGAAATGTGACATGATTATAAGTGTGACAAAATGTTACACAATTAGTATGAGACTTACACGCTCGCTCACACATTTTTCTTTACACAAGTTGAGCTTACAGTTACTAAATTAAATAATATAAATTTAACATTATACAAAAAATATTCTGGTACACTTTTTTAAATGACCTTAGACCCAAATATGCTTTATTTCTTGTTAAAAAAGTTGGCAACCCTAGCTGAACTAATTTGTGAAGCTAGTAATATAGGAAACGGAACCAGTGTATGCAAAAATGTTTATTGTAGAAACTCGATTATTTTTATCTCATTTACTTCAGCAATGTGTATGTATAATAGGGTACTTACATACATACATGTAGTTGCCTATAAAACATAGAAGTAATAATTTATATTCATATTTTTGTTGCATATCATGTGTGTAAAAAAATAATCGAGTCACTAAATAAAACAGTCTTCATAGAATTAATGTTTTTTCTGTATGTTTTCAATATTTAAAAGTATAGAAATTACATAATTACAACGATGCTAATGTAACCATTTTTGAATAAGATTTGCAAACTAAAACTACAAATTAGTAATTAGTTATAATTCCACAATACAGTACAAATCAAATTAGTCAGGATTATCTAAATAAAAAGTAAAATAAAAAAAACTGCTTACAGTGACTCAAAAAAGTTCATCTGATCTATGGGGTTGGTACTGGTGGAAGGGGAAACAAAATAAAAACAAATTAGACAAAAATAATTGGGCAAAATAACGTTATAAGGGCAAACTCAAGGGTTGGTAATAAAATAAAAAAAAAAACCGTCACCTATAAAAAGCAAAACAAGGTAAAAATATCTTTGGAAATACTTCTACTTACTTAAAAAGTTGTAAATATAAAACCAACTAAGCATAAAGCCAAAGTTCATTAGCCTAATTTTATAAAGGCCTTGGTATTAAATTTTACAAAAACAGTTTTGCTTTCAAGAATTCCTTAGCAAATTGTACAAATCAAACTGAACCTTAAAAACCTTCAAATAGAGTTTATAAGGCGAAGCATTTGTAATTGGGTCGAATAACCCTCTCTATGAATCATAATAGGACTTGCCTACTAACTGAATTGGCGTCGTAGTACCTTAGACGCCGGTATTAGATCTACTAGACAGTGATATTATGGCATATTTGAGCCCGCAAGTGGAATACTTCGCCATACTGGCTGGCACCTACTAATACAGTACAGTGCCAACTTATCTTACTTGCAGTTGCATCATGTTAATCTGTCGTGATTTTTATAATTTGCTTGCTTCCTCATTATTTTTGCTTTTGAAGAGGGTTTTACGGCGTTTTTTGGAGAGGATTGGTTGAATTTTGACGTATTATATCAAAATTACAAAGTTAAATATGACTAAAAAAGGCAATGTTGTCAAAGTTGTACCAATCGTTTACGTATTACCATCAGTCGGATTTTTTATTTCCGAAAACCCTCATTATCACAATATCTATAAATTCTTCACATTCTTTGTAAGAAATTGTATTTGAAGAGATTCGTTTCTAGTCTATTCGATTTCAGAAAGAGAAGGCAGACTATGTGTCTACAGAACCGATATTGCAGTACAACTCACTCACACACTATACGTGCTGCCGTGTTATATCTAAGAGCCTTTAACTGCATTTGTTTGATTATGTATTTTTAATCTTATAAGTAGGTAAAAAATATTTACAAAATTGAAAATTCTAAATCAAGCATATGCAGTTAACGGCCTTTTAGATATAACACGGCCGCGTGGGTGGGTCAACAATCTCAGCCAAATAACTCGGATATTCGATTTTATTATCGAAACTCGCATTCTTTCAGCTAAGCCTGTTCTTCAACCGTTAAAGATATTCCTAGTGAAGTGACATCATAACATTGACTACGTTTTCACGGTGCGGTTACGCATCTGTATAGTATCATAAGCTGGTTTTCCTTTGCTTATCTATCACGGCAATATTGTCCACTTAGTAACTTGTCATGGGCAACCTAGAATAATCTCAGGAGTTTAGCAGTAGCGTAAACGAAGAATGGAGTAGCCAAAGACGAACAATTGCCGGGGAGCGGCGAAATAACGAGCGCTCGTATTGCCAATCGATAATCTATCGATGTTGACGTCATATCAATAGTATCGATTGTTCAGAAAGAGGCATTACCGCCGATAGTTTACCAATTTACGACAGTATTGGTTATGTTTTATGACTGAGTTAGTTTACACGAGGACCATTACTTACAGGCCAGTTAATTTATATTCTCTTTCATCTTAGCGTTGAATTCCTAGTAGCGTCCATAGCTGTAGCATTGCAGCCCAGCCGGGCTAACATGCGCGCCGCGAGATAATTTGTCGACACTCGTATTTTGTCGGCGCAAGTTGCGTCTCGCTCACCTGACTGAGCGATGAGAAGGATAGAAGGATGCGCTCTCGCGAACGAGAGTCGACAAAATTTTGTCGCGGTGCGCATGTTAGGCCTACAGGGAACTTCTGAACCATCGATACTATCGATAGGGTATTGAAAACGTTCGATAGTTTTAGTATTCGAACAATTCTGCAACAATACGCGCTCTCGCCCGCTCCCGCTACCGCTACCTCTCAAGAATGGCAACTTAACCTTGACTTGACCCACCTGCGCGCGGCCCAGAAGAATCCCGCCGAGTCTAGCGGCTCGAGCAGGCGGGGAGTGGAGGATCCGAACGCGAATGCGGGGCGGGGGGCGGAGCGGGCTGCGCGCGCGCGCTCCATCCGCTCCGTGCGGTCCCGCTCGCGCTGTAGGAGCGCTTCTCGCCGGGATATCGACGCTTCCCATATTGCTCGTTTTCGTTCTTCCACCTGAAACAATAAAAAAATATAATCTTTACTATTTATAAAGAGCTTGTGGCTTGTGTAGAATCGAAGAGCTTGTGGCTGAACCAAATATAATGGGCGAGACAAAGTCAGCAAGGCTGCGTTGGCTCGGTCACATAAAAAGAATGAAGTCGGATCGTGCTACCAAGCGAGCTTACCTGGGTCGATCGACCGGGAAGCGCCCAGAGGGGCGCCCCAGATATTGCTGAAGGGCCAGGTCAAGGAACTTGATCACCTTCAAAGGCCAGATTGGCAAGAGGTGTCCGAGAACAGAGCGGAGTGGCGAATTCTCGTGTCGGAGGCCAAGATCCACTTCGGGTCGCTGAGCCAGCGTATTAAGTAAGTATGTATTTATAAAGACATAACTTGTATGGACAACGACAAAGCATATAGGTAAACCGAAAATACGAAAACGCTACTAGCGCGATGTAATCAACGCCAAGCGCCACCTATTCGTTCGGTTTGGAACTGCCCCGAAGCGAAGTGAGGGCGAGCCACTAGTACTTAATAAATAAATTCTCACAACATCTCATACATTGACCTGACTCCGTACTATGTAGCTTAAGCACTTGTGTTACAGATATCAGACAACAGAGGATCACAAATATCATACTTAAATAGATTTTTTACCCTTCATCATCACACGAATGTATGTCCAGGGTGGGGATCGAACACCTTCGGCATATGAGGCAAGGTCACTCCCAAATGCGCCATCCGACCAGTCAAATATTATTGCATATTTTTTATTTAATGCATCGTAATCGATTAAATTGAAAATATTCGTAGTGATAATCTCCTCTGAAGTATAAGAATTACGACATACGATAAGGTAAATAACATAATAACTACCGAAATGATATCTTTCTATTATCAGATGAAAGAATCCAAAAGAGTCAAAGGTTTTATTTTTTGGCCGTGATGCAAAGTGCATTACCACTATACACTTTGTCATCTATCTGTGTATAGGTACCATTTGCTGACTAGTTCTTGTCTGAGGCCAATAAATATTTACTTACTTACTTAGTACAGTACAGTTACACATCAAGTTACCGCCTGTCAAATTTCCTCAATTCATATTCAATTCAATCTAATGTGTATGACAGTGTTTTTTTTTTTTTATGTGGTAGGTAGCATACGAGCAGGCGGATCACCTGATGGTAAGCAATTGCCGCCGCTCATGGACACTTGCAACACCAGTGGAGTTACAAGTGCGCTGCCAACCTTTGAAAGAGAACCTTTGAAGATGAGAATCGTAGTAAGACGGAAAACCGGCGTGAAGCAGCCCCTGTGCTGTGTCTCGCCGAGTGAGTGAGGGTACCGGAGGCCCACTCGGGGGGGAAGGGGATAAAAGGTTAGCAGCCCGCTTGTAACTCCACTGGTGTTGCAAGTGTCCATGGGCGGCGGCAATTGCTTACCATCAGGTGATCCGCCTGCTCGCCTGCTACCTATCACATAAAAAAAAAAGTCGATTGAAGAAATTTGTCAGTTTTGTATACTTCTGGTGTGTGGCTGCACGTACATTAGTTCTGCATTTAAACATTCTAACAAACTTTTACAGATCATGAGAGCCTGCCACGAAATGGATTTTTAATCTCGGTCCCTTTCACACGCGTAGGTATATCTTTTGATATAATGCGTATTAGATCCTTACGAGACAGTTTCGTATTAGGCCTTCTAGTCACATATAGAACTTGGGCCAAATAAATTATAAAAAGTTTTCTTGAGCAATTTTGCATCAACCAACTGGTTTATTTGTTAGGTAAGAGTATTTTTAGGTGACATCACCTTAAATTCTTTTCAGAAAAAAATACGTTTTCAGAGCAATTGCAAAAAAAAAACATTAAAAAGAGAGTATGTTCAAGAACTTATTCAATTAATAATTATCAATTAACACCTTTAACTTCGATATCAAAATTACCGCAATGATATTTATAGTACTTCCTGATACAGTGTGCTTCTAGATAAGAAATTATCTCAACCTCATGTAAATACGACACTCAATATACAGAAGTGACAACAAAAACTCACAATAGGAAACGTTTCTTCAGCAATCACATCAAAACTAACACGTTTTGTCATTTCAATTCCACATTTACAAAAACATTCACAGAACACGATAGTATCACATCACCAATTGGTATCGAATGAAGGATTGCAGAGTGATTATACTCTTATCTTAGTCACCTCGAATGAATAATGTAAGATACACGGAAATTAAAAAAAAACATTGACGACACTTTCCAGGAAACAGTAAGAAGTTTGTACTTTCTAGAGCGAAGTAATGGAGGTTTAATCAACAATAAAGAAAACATTGGCTTACGTAAAAAAAAAAAACAAATAGTGACTAAATGATTTTTAAGTACAGACAGCCACCTATCAGGTTACCACAACCTGTCAAATTTCCTCAATCAAAATTCGACTTAATGTGCTTGACAAAAAGATGAAATCGATTAAAGAAATTTGGCAGTTCTGTATACTTTTTGATGTGTGGCTGCACGTACTAACGGGGAATCCAGTGGTTTCAAAACAATACGTTACGTTCTTATTGCTTTGAGTAAATGACCAGCATACATACAAAGATGATCACTTTTCTTCTTAAGATTACGACTGGATGGCGTAGCCTTATCTCAAACTTATCAAGATATAAATATTATTTATTGAACGAAAGAAAGTTGAAGACGAATAAAAAACACTAAAGATTAGTAAAGACGTGAATATAATTTTACCCAAAGAAGTGGCAAGTCTTTTGTTTGAGGCCAAAACTCTTCTGTCTGGATAAATGTGCCATTGAAGTAAGTATTTTTTGTATTTAGGTGTCAATATTCTCTTGAGCAATAGCGTTATGCATAATAGTCGCCTAACTAGGCCGCCGATTTCATTTTAATGCAATTAATCTCTAAAATGACATTGATCACTCCGTAGAAATTTGCATTTATTTTAGTTAAGACCTGTAATAAGCGTTCGTCGTCAGTCGACCTGTAATAGGTTCACGTTTAAACAGTCAAATGTTAACGTAACAGCTAAAATTGCAATAAAATGTACTAACGTTTGTTAAATCTAAAACATTTTTATACTGTAGATAAACATTACATGTGTGATGTGGGTAACTAAAGGAAATTTCTAAAGATGAATAGATATACAATTTAACATTAAAACATTTCTTGTAAGCTAGACATTTTGGATGATTACTGTATTATTTGATATTTGATAAAATAAGGTGAAACGAAAATCATTAGCGCCTTTAGACAAGGGCTCAATCCATACGATGACGTAATTGCAAGTAAATAAGGTACCAATTTAATTGCAGGAAATGATGTATCAATATTTACACCAAAACTAAGTTTACATTTCCTAAATGAATCCGAAAGGCGGTCGTAAATCTACGAGTAATTCACAATTTACCAGATTGGTGGGTGCATTTACATCGGAGGTAATTCACCTCGCCGTCTAGACTACAATAGCGTCATCATCGGGTTTAATGTTGTTGTCTTTAAATATTCTACGGTTAACTTGACTACTAGTTTTCTAGATTTTCGCGTTGCATTATAACTATAAAATGTTAGCGGACATCCGCTTGTGACTGTTGTGACATAGCTGTTGCAACGCAACCGAAACGTCAAGAAGTAAGTACAAAACAATGGACTTAACGATAAACATCACGTTAATTCCCGTTTTAATATTTTATAGTAAGTAATATGACTACTATTTACTCCGATGCTGCTCCTGCTTAGCGACCTAGAATGTGTCTAAATAAGGATAACTAATAGAGCAGTCTATTGTTTCGACGGTTAACACCGATTACGAAAATCTAACAAACTTTAGCACCTTTGATGCCATGCCATGGATGATATGTGGAAGAGTGTAGGTTCAGCAGGAAAGCGGACACTAGCCTATGAAGAGACAGCTTTAATTGAAATCAGGATTTACATATGCCCCCTATTACAATGCTGTCACTTATTACAGACAGTATCGTTTTTAAACCAGGACAAATTTTAGTCTCAGTTTTGTAACAAGGGAGACTGAGATGATAATGGTTATACTTATGACTTAAAAACATTGCTCCGTAGAATTAAGAAGACAGTTTGCTTTTGATTCCAATACAGAAAAGCTAATAAACGATGTAACCATAATTCAATTGGTATTGATATACGAATAATAAGAGAAAAGAGAATTTGTTACTTGGAAAGGATGCTTTGGAAATGTCGAAGGTCAAAAATAAAATATGTATGTCAATGCTTGCAGAGAACAATTGACGGTAAATCATGTCGACTGAAACAATAAAGTCATGATCACCAAACGATACAAAGTTGTAATAATTTCGCTCAACTTTTACTTTAAACATTGTGAGGACATTCACAACATACTAATATGGTCTGGTCACGCTTTTCTCCCAGAAAGATCGGCAGACGATCTCTGACACTAGGTAAGTATGGAAGGTATGCACTGCCGATATTTTCCAATACGTACTTTTCAACCTCTCACCAATTTCAATGATGTTCAGAAATTCTACACGATTTCTCTGTAAATTCCAACCAAGATTTTCTGTGAATAACGTAGCCGCTTACTCGACCAATTAATCGTTTCCATAGACATAGCTTTCAGCTAAATTTGATACGGCCTATCCCAGACATTCCTGTGTTGGATCAAAGACTAAAACATATTGGATAAGCACCAGCTGACTTGAAATAAAATCTATAGACTTAAATTTCGAAACGCCAAAACCTGCGACAAGTTGGTTGGTAGATAAATGGTAGGAAACTTAATTGCATTTGTTCTCTTGCTAACATGGAAAGTTTGGTAATATAGCAACCGCTAAAAGATGAAACTTTCGTAGTGGCTTAAAAAGTAAATAGTCACCTTATTGATAAATTGCATGACTTGAATAGTACAAAAAAGGCAAATCTGCAACTTAGTAAATTAAACGTGTCATTGAGCGATAATATTCTACTGGAACTCGCTAACGACCTCGGTACTACTTCATCTTTTTAAAAATATATGAACCGAAACAAATAAAATCTGACGATGATGAAAGAGCTCGTGACAATTTCAAAAAAGAATTTCCGCACACCCGCTGACTACAAAGCAGCAACAAAAAATAACACAACAAAAATATTTGGTGACATTAGCCGCTTAAATAAAGCAGACGACATATCCGAAACACGCCAGACAGATTAATCCCGAAGAAGCGACGGCCAATGTCAAGCATAGGAAATTGTATTTTCGCGACATTCTAGCTGTAGTGTACGCCACTTTAGCGACTTGCTGTGCCAAAGTGCCAAGTGTGTCAGCGAAAATCACCGGATTGTTACTAACGGTTTTTTAAGCATCATTCATAACAAGTCAAGGTCAAACGTGACCAGTAACGTGAATGAGACAGGATTGTAAACAACATTTACAGCAAAATATAAAGATACATATTAAATTGGCACTAAGGGATACACATTTGCACATACCATTCTTTCACTTTATAAATTCACACACGTACTGAACTTTAGATTTGGAGAAATTCTTAGGACAAATTAAATAGCACTGTGTGTACGTGAGAAAAACGCAAATTCAAGATTTGTACTATCTTAAGAATTCATCATCGTATTTTTGGGATAAGATTGCGGAGGATACAGACAACTAAGTTTTTACATTACGACATAGTTTATCGAATTACATCTGTCCTGTATTTTATCTTTCAATAACAGAATCATAAGTTGTCTCAAAGGTGACTTTACAATTTTAAATTTAGGATATAAGTTAGCATTGTCTTAATATTTTGAATTGTCTTTCTCTGTAGTGATGATACCTAAATTATAAATCTACATAACGTTTTTATGGGGCCAAAGTCGTCGGAAAAAGTATAAATATTCATTGGTCTAAAATGGATGTAAGTTTGTTCCTTGCACATAAATATTTACTTAGGCATGTTTGATCCTCAGTCGTACAAGATAATTTTGATGGATCTATCTTTGCTATCTCCAACTCTATATTTACCATCGTTACCTACTTTATTTTAGTAAATATTGGTTATAAGAATTAGTTGGGAGGATAAATAAGTTAAGTAGCCAGTTGAATAGTACCATTTTATGTTTAAATTGCTGATTTTATATTTTAAAAGTGAACTTGGTATATTTAAATTACAAAATTGGAACACTTAAATAATCTACTAAAGCAAATGTTTCTCGATAGCAACAACATGATTGTGTATTTTGTACAAAAATAATTTGTGTTAAAATATAGATTCGCGCAGTACAATAAAGAACTCATACACACTCATAATAAAGAAACAGAATTATGAATAAACTTACATCAGACTGCTCACTATTGCACTGTCTAAATTTCATCTCAAAATCCGAAATCACAGCTCCAGAACACACTAAACACAATATTTCCCCAGAAGACAAAACTATAGACGCACAATTCTCAATGGACGAGGCGCGTTTAATCGGAAAGCGGTATGGGCCGGCATGCGTAGTCCTGAAGGAAGTGGTTTCTGTTATTTTTGTCACGACTCCTTAACGTGTGGCTCGAGTTAATTTTAAATATTTTTGATGCACTACAACGGCTGGAGACTTGGCGTAGCTTGCTCGGCGTCATTATACCAGTATGGGCGTGTGGGCTTTAATCTTTTGACTCGGGTGAGGCGGCACGGATTTGGGATTGGAATTTGGTTTCACTAAAGCTTTTAACAAATTGGACACTTTAGATCTCCTGCTGGTCTTGCTGTGCACATAAGAAAAAAACTTAAAATCTTGATGTCCACGATTTTGTGTAAACCAACAAACGGTAAAGCTAGAAGCATCTATTTTCCAATTACCATTACAATATGCTCATGGTCACATGCGCATAAATTATTCGTTTAAAACTAGTAATCTTAGAGTAGGATCAATACTAGCACTCTCATGTGCAAATACTATAAATGTAAATTGCAATAAATCTTAATGAAATACAATTTATACTGTTAATTTAGTGAACACGTTTATTAGTTAGCTAGAAATCGGAGATATACGATTGCAAACAGTACTGTAAACCAGATAGTAACAAATTGTAAAGATTTAAACTGTCTTTATGAGTCCATTTGGACTAAACGCAGCCTCTTTGTTAGAAACTGATGCCTTGACCCAAAAACCTCATAAGCGATACATTGTCTGCTCCAAAAGCAGTGACCTGAACATTGCCTGCAGGGGCAATATTTATTTACTCTAGAGCATTTTCTTTATAATATTTTCTTCCTTAGGATTCCTACCTTTAAACGAAATATTTATGTATGTTCAAAAATCAAGATACTTCCAAATGGACCTTGGATACCTGTGAATTAACAATGCTTGCGTATTATTAATAACAGACAATATTGTGCACATGTCACGATTAAAATTACAATGGAGTATCAAGTTTTTGGGGTCATGAGGGCAGCAGGTTTAATTGAATTTCTTCCTGCAAATTTGCTTTCACAGCAAAAATTATAAACACGTTCTTTTGTCCCTGTGAAGTGAACCCTAATTTTGGATCCTGCTTTGGAAATAACAAAACGTGGGAAAGGAAAGCCAGACAATTGGGGTTTAACATTTGACATTAATAATATTTGTTAACTTTGAGACTTAATGAAAAATATACACTCCCAATCACAACAAACAAAAAGAGACGAAAAAGAGAATTAAAGTAATCGCATAGTGGAAAACTACGCACATTTTGCTAGCCAAGGACACGCCTTTGATAAAATGGGTATTAAAATTAATGCTATAACCTTAATCAAATACGTGATTAAAATAGAATTTGACACTACTGTTTTAGTGGCTAGTGACAAATCCTAAAAGGACCCTTCCAAGGGCATAGAACAATACGTCCAAATTCCAATCGTCTACGCACCGCGGACACTACGCCTATTTTACAAACGAGTGACCTCATATAATTGACAATAGAGTACATGTTATGTAACTGACCAGGTCACCTGGCAGCGCGTACGCTCAAACCAAATGGAACATTGATTGAACTATAAATAGAGTACAAATTCGTAATCGGGACGGCAAGTGGAGGAAATAACTTTTACGAAAACTGAAAGGTTTAGCTAACGACTTGTAAATGTAGCTCTGTAATAAATCTTTAAGAATTTACGAGACTGTCAGAGTCCACTGGATCTACCACAAGCGCGGCGGTGAAATCTAAAACGTTCATAAATACAAGCTTTTACCTGAAACATCAACGAGCCAGGCCCAGAAAAAGATGGTGTGACGATTTATATAAGAATGTCCGAGAGTGGCAAGCAAGGGAGTTGGATAAGGATCGATGGAGGAAACTTGGAGAAGGCCTTCGCTCTGCAGTGGGACTCTACCTACAGGCAAACTAAAAAAAACTGAAACATACGTTAAGACTGTTACAACAAAATCCTGAAACGCCTTTTAACTTTGAGATCTACTCGATCTCTTACTATCTTTTGCTAAGTATACAAACACCAACAGGTTTGAGCAGCGCAATAAAGTTAAGTAGGGTTGGAGTAATAAAGCATACTTTACTCTATTAATGACAGGGTTGGGTAGAGTCTAGGTTGGATCATCTGTGATCGGTGTGTATTTTACATTTAGTGAACTGAACACTTTCGAAATTTTGAAACTCAGCAGGCGTATCTAGACTAATCTAATGTTTAAGGTCGTCGACCCCAAATTGCACCACCTAAATCTAATCACTGATGATCATACATGTCTCGCTAGAGGCGTATTCACTATTATCTTTACACGTCAAATCATAGTTTTCAGGGAACACTAAAGCGGTTTGAAAACTCAATATGAAATCAATTCCTATACAACAATGATTAGTAAAGACGAGGAAAACTAATGTCAACAAACAAATAAAACACATAATAGAAATGACTCAGCCGATTCTAGCGTAAATTACATATGATAAAAACTGCGTAACTTCGATATAATAAACTCTTGATAAGCAGATTGTAAGTTGAATAACGCTTACGTTTACTAAGAATAATAATTCTGATCAATGAACAACACTCCAACACGACTTATTACTTTATAACGTGGTAATAGCAGCTATAACCGGTAGACACCTGGATGAAAAAGTACTTTAAGAAGCCTATTAAGTAAGGCATCGAACCACTACTTTAACAGGTGCTCTCGCTCATATTCCCAATGCCGTCCTTCTACAATGTTCTTTGTACAATGGTTCTAATTAAATGCTAAATAGCGTCGTCTAGACATCATGAATGGCTATGTTTTTAGTGTTTCCTGCAAAAACAAACGTTTTGCACACTTGGCTGTAATAATGGAAAACAAATTCAAAGTTACTTATTAGCAAAGGAGTCACATTCTAATACTAAATGACGTGTTCAGTCGAGGTCTAATGTAAAACTTCTTATAACGAGAGTCGTATAATAGTATAATGAAGGTGGCCTACATAGAGCAGTGGCTATTAGAGGTAATCAGAGGTCTTTATTGCTAATATAGGTCAAATCTACGGGAGCTTCGTATCCGCATAATTAGAAGAAAAATATGCATGTAGATAATTTATAACTGATAGAAATACCATGAGTGCTACCAACATTACGCCGCAATATCTTGTGTTCTGCAAATCTCCTTGAAATCTTAGCATCGATACAAAAGAAGCTATTAAACGGTGTTTTAAAGGCCATTTCACAGCGATTCGGATGTAAATGACGTAGGTGTTATACAACTCGTCTTAGTGGAGGTGATGTCACTGTGTATCTCTCATACGACGCCTATTGTATTGATATCTGCTATTTCATGCCTGAATTATTTATCATTACCGACTTTAAAATCATTAGGGGGGTCCCTATAAAAGGTCTCTGAATTTTCTGATATAAAAAATATTACTTAAAATGTTGATACTAATTTCTGTGGATTATAAAATTTAAGAACTGCCACGCAATATATCTCGATTGACCCAGCTTTTTGTCTATTGCGTACATCGTGCTAAATACCAATGACTGTATTTATTAATTTTCATTTTATTTTGCTAGTACACCCACTAGACAGGAAACACCAAATCATATACCTGAACATAACAGAAAAATGCAAGAATTAAGTACTTACATAATTCGACAGACTTTAAAACTGGAGCAGCAGTACTAATTTTTGAAATTCCTTTAATTTCAAGATATGCTTTGGAAGGTAAAGTTGGATTTGAAAAAAATGTAAACATCCACAACGGTGCTAGCAAAAAAGTGATGATAGAAGGCGCGTAAAATGTGCTAATTGGTGTACGTAATCGAGGAGCTGTAATTGATTCCGCAGACGATAGCGTAACATGCGATTTCAAAACACGTCTCAGACCAAGAGAAAGGAGTTTAGGGTGCAAAATTGAAAACTACACATCTATACTATTTATAAAGAGACAGCAGACAAGCTCAACACTTATGTGTAGCCCGAAAAGACAAAACACTTGCGCGAAGTAATCAACACTCAGCGCCATCTGCAATCATTAGCAAATGATTGGAACATATAGAAAGCAATGTTTCGAAACGAAGTGAGGGCGGGCTACTAATTGACGAATAAAGTGCCCCACTCGCAAAATTAACTATATACAAATATTGGGGGATTTAAAAAAGACATTAAGCGAAATAGAAATCTATCATAATAGATTTGGACTCGCCAACTAAAACCTAAGTATGCGGAAATGATAATGATAAACATGGCGATTGGGATGCATACTGTCACTATGGAATAGACATTGAGTTTTTTTTTGTTTTCATTTAGAAGACCAATTAACGCGGATTGTATTGTTGAGGGCAAGAGAAGCCGTGGTCGCCCACCTGGATGAGGACCGATAAAACGTCCTTCAGACGACGGAAAGATACAAAGTAGTCGCTACCCTTTTCCCATTCCCTCATCATTTATGACACTCACGTTAAGATGTGGGGTGATGCAATGTTGACCAACCATCACGTGCTTATTTACCACATACATTGTAAACATTTAAAATGCATTCAATTATGCACCTTGTTTATCTGTGATTGCATATTAATTGGAGATTAGATTCGCCTGAGCTGTACAAACTTATTTACAAAACCACTAAAATTCTTAACCTGATGCTGGAATGCCAGCTATGTACCTATATAGCAAGAGGAAAGCATGTATGTAGTTCTTGCATAACAAAACATAGCATTTATGTCAACCAGTCAGTCTAATATAAATCCCCCATTGATGTTTCTATGTATAGCATGTCCGGATTGTCGATTAAATAGTTATTCATTGATTAGGTACTATAAGTGGTAGATTAACATATCTATTATTTATTCAGTTTTAAGGAAGAAATTCTAGTAGACAAACCTAACTAGATGAAATCATCTCAGAGCGTTGACCGTTTTTTTTATAAGATAGGTAGCAAACGAGCAGGCGGATCACCTGATGGTAAGCAATTGCCGCCGCCCGTGGACACTTGCAACACCAGTGGAGTTACACGTGCGCTGCCAACCTTTAATCCCCTTCCCTCCCCGGGTGGGCCTCCGGTACCCTCACTCACTCGGCGAAACACAGCACAGGGTATGCTTCACGCCGGTTTTCTGTGAGGCAGTGGTATCACTCCGGTCGAGCCGGCCCATTCATGCCGAAGCTCTCCCACAATTGCTCCCCGAATTAGAACTATTCTAACTACTACAAGATAGGATTGTTCTTGAACCTTCACCTTTATTCAAATGAGTGACACACACATGGTGCTATAACACCATAAACAAGTTGTTTACGTGCAACATCAAAGCGTATTATTTTCCACGCAGTTTTGTTTTCGCGTCGGTCTATATGTAATTTATAACTGATAGAAATACCATGAGTGCTACCAACATTACGCCGCAATATCTTGTGTTCTGCAAATCTCCTTGAAATCTTAGCATCGATACAAAAGAAGCTATTAAACGGTGTTTTAAAGGCCATTTCACAGCGATTCGGATGTAAATGACGTAGGTGTTATACAACTCGTCTTAGTGGAGGTGATGTCACTGTGTATCTCTCATATGCGCCTATTGTATTGATATCTGCTATTTCATGCCTGAATTATTTATCATTACCGACTTTAAAATCATTAGGGGGTCCCTATAAAAGGTCTCTGAATTTTCTGATATAAAAAATATTACTTAAAATGTTGATACTAATTTCTGTGGATTATAAAATTTAAGAACTGCCACGCAATATATCTGGTCCTGTTTTGTTTAACATGAATTGTTATTTTCTTTTTCTATTTAAATTTATTTTTTTGTATGTTGTTTTGTGCATCTCTAGTCTTTTTTAGTATTGTCTTATGGCGTCACCCAAGGTCCAGCCTGAAAACCAGCGCTGCAGCAACTGCTTGCGGAGGCTGTAGCATCATGCTGAGGCTGAACCTTGTTGGCCGCAACTTCTATCTTTACTTTATTTTGTCTTTTTGTCTGTGTAAATATGTTGTGGTTAATAAATGTTTTCTTACCATTACTCTTACTCATATTGAGTTTTTTGTTTTCATTTAGAAGACCAATTAACGCGGATTGTATTGCGGAGGGCAAGAGAAGCCGTGGTCGCCCACCTGGATGAGGACCGATAAAACGTCCTTCAGACGACTGAAAAATACAAGGTATTCGCTACCCTTTTCCCATTCCCTCATCATTTATGACACTCACGTTAAGATGTGGGGTGATGCAATGTTGATCAACCTTCACGTGCTTACCTACCACATACAGTGTAAACATTTAAAATGCATTCAATTATGCACCTTGTTTATCTGTGATTGCATATTAATTGGAGATTAGATTCGCCTGAGCTGTACAAACGTATTTACAAAACCACTAAAATTCTTAACCTGATGTTGGAATTCCATGTATGTACCTATATAGCAAGAGGAAAGCATGTATGTAGTTCTTGCATAAGAAAATACAGCATTTACGTCAACCAGTCATTCCATTACAAATCCCCCATTGATGTTTCTATAGCATGTCTGGATTGACGGTTAATAGTTATTCATTGATTACTATTGTGGTAGATTAACATATCTATTATTTATTCATTTTTTTAGGAATAAATTCTATAGACACCTAACTAGATGAAATCATCTCAGAGCGTTGACCGTTTTTTTTATAAGATAGGTAGCAAACGAGCAGGCGGATCACCTGATGGTAAGCAATTGCCGCCGCCCGTGGACACTTGCAACACCAGTGGAGTTACACGTGCGCTGCCAACCTTTAATCCCCTTCCCCTCCCCGGGTGGGCCTCCGGTACCCTCACTCACTCGGCGAAACACAGCACAGGGTATGCTTCACGCCGGTTTTCTGTGAGGCAGTGGTATCACTCCGGTCGAGCCGGCCCATTCATGCCGAAGCGTGGCTCTCCCACAATTGCTCCCCGAATTAGAACTCTTCTAACTACTACAAGATAGGATTGTTCTTGAACCTTCACCTTTATTCAAATGAGTGACACACACATGGTGCTATAACACCATAAACAAGTTGTTTACGTGCAACATCAGAGCGTATTATTTTCCACGCAGTTTTGTTTTCGCGTCGGTCTATATGTAATTTCTAATTTTCACCGTCCACGTCTATTATTTTGCTTGGAAGGTGAAAGTCATGGAATAAGGTGTCGTTGGCTTGCCTTCAACATGTCTATTAGTAACTGTACAGCTGGATATAGATATAATCTAGACTATTTATAAAGAACCACAAGACTAATATGTAACCCGAAAAAAATGAACATTTGCGCCATGTAATCGACACCCAACGCCATCTATTAGATTGCCGATCATTGGATTGGAACTAATAGCAAAACGAACTGTCGCACTCAAAGACGTTGACCCTTACATTAATAGACATACAGACTATACATAATTAAGATAATGAGCATTGAGGTAAGATGACGTCCCGACGTGATAACAGTTTCTGGTTGAAAATATTCGAAAAAAAATACCTCGTCTGACAAAATATTCAAGTACCTACCCACTTTAATTCAAATGCGTTGAGACACTTTTCTTGGCCCAATTTACTGGGACTTATAAAAACAAATTGCTCAAATCACAGATCTCTGCATGAAATAATCTAAGGGCCTACAACGGAACCGTTTCGAAACGAACGAGAATGCATCTGTAGCATACATACAAATGAGACACAGCGCGTGAGAAAGGGAGGGTGATAAAGATGCGGTCGTTCATTCCGTTTCTTAATAGGCACTCTAATATGCAGCGGTTACACCGGTCACACATGGCTGGCAAAACTAAATCCAAAAAAAACAAGCATCATCAAGGTATATGATGAGTTTTGTGAAAGGCTTATCTCCAGCAGAGAACTGACACAGACTAATTATGATGACGATCATCTGATAGAAAATAAAAAAAAATAAAAAGATTCTTTAGAAAAATACTAGTAATTTAGCTGGATACAGATTAAAAAAAACTGGTCAAGTGAGAGTCGAACTCGCGTACGGACTTACGGAGCATACTGTACCATACTCTACGACTATTTTCTAGGTATTTTCGAATATTCGGGTATAAGTAAATCGAAAAACGAAACACATGCGCGATGTAATCGTCGACCAGCGCCATCTATTGATACAGTATGGAATTAATGTCTCGAAAAGAAGTATCTGTGATACAAAAGTACCTATAGTGGCCTTATACTTTTGTACTAGCATGTGAGCCCCAATTTTTTTTGTTGGATAAAACAACTAAATATACTGTGCTATTTCAAATAGTCTGTATGTTTCTGCTATTAATATCGAGCAAAAAAAAACGGAATTTGGATTATTACCCTCGAGTACAAAATCCTACAAACTACGAAACATCCGTCACTTTCTGAGCATTAAATAGTGTCAGGATAAGTGTCCATACTGTTTTACGCCGGGAGTAAAAGTTAAGCACTATCTGTCCTCCAAATTCCCGAGTTATATCCAAGACGATTGTATTTCGCCAGTGTCGTGTTACTCGGGAAAGTGGATACATATAAACGTATGGTTTATCGTCTATCCACTATTCCACTTCATGTCAGGGTTTATGTAACACGACGCAAGATTAAAGTTCAAGGACTTGGTTAAGTAAGCACTAGATTAGATCTATATTCGATACTCATAGATGAAGTTAGATATTAATGAGTTAAAGATTATTACGGTTTCCAGGAGTATGTTCCTTATTTTACCAAGGTGAATTCAGAGAATTCATACATTAGTCCATATACATCTCTTAAATTATTCCGACTTACATGTTGAGTGCACGGGAATGTGGGCTTCCGCGTGTGAAAAATCCGACAGATGGCGTACGTGTATACTGAGGTCCAACTTCAACGTCATTGGTCGTTTAGTTACATTTTGACATCTCACATCAAAAATAACCACGCTTCGGCATGAATGGGCCGGCTCGACCGGAGTGATACCACGGGCTCACAGAAGACTGGCGTGAAGCAGCGCCTGCGCTCTGTATTCGCCGAGTGAGTGAGGGTACCGGAGGCCCAAGGGGGGGGAAGGGGAAAAGGTTGGCAGCGCACTTGTGACTCCATTGGTGTTGCGGGTGTCCATCGCTTACCACCAGGTGATTCCGTCTGCTCGTCTGCCCTCCTATTACATAAAAAAAACCAAGCGTGTAACTAGTTGAACCAGGCCTGTCCCACTCCGCGTGTAGGTATCGAACTTGCAAGTACATGCGGCGTCCCCTCCGGAGGGGCAAATTCGTAGAAAATCACGAACGAGCGGCGACGCACGCGCGACATTTGCTTGCGATAGAAAGAGAACGCACTTCTAGGTATGAATAATGGTAGGCATTGAACGCTGGGTGGTCGGAATTTCAACGTTATGTTATGGTAGCCTGAGTCTTCATTTCTATAAACGGTTTTTAGGAGTGGGCTTTCTGTACATGTACTATTAAGTATTCTGTGGTTGAACCTCAGTCTTCAGCTACAGGTACGCCATCTAACGGAATTTTCAGACGCGTTAGCCCCATTGCCCCCCTGCAACCAGTTTTGATAATGTCACCAACCTGCACTCTCCTATCGTCATCCTTGGCGCGCTGCTCCGCCTGCCTGCGGCGGCGCTCGTCGTCTCGCTTCTCCCTCTGCGCCTGCGCCGCCGCCGCGTGCGCGCGCAACTCGTCCAGCCTCTTCCTCTGCTCTGCCTCGCGTCGCTCTCGTGCTAATCTCGCTCGGTCTATGGCATCTGCTGTCGCTGAAACAAAGTGTTTGGAGATGTAGTAACGTGTTTTTTTTATGTGATAGGCAGCAGACGAGCAGGCGGATCACTTGATGGTAAGCAATTGCCGCCGCCCATGAACACCTGCAACACCAGGTTTCAGGTTTTTAGCGCCCTATTGGTCTAGTGTTTTGAGTACCGGAGTGAGATCTCGAGCTCCTGGGTTAGATTTTCGGGTCAAGCAAAAGTATGTTTTTAATTATTCGAACATAGCTCGGGTAAGTGATCATCACCAATCCGCATTAGGCGAGCGTGGTGATTTAAGTCTAATCCCATCATCCCAAATGTAACAAAACCTAAAAATAAACGACTAAAAAACATAGTGTGTTGCTTGATGAGCTATGACCTGTACACATGTTGGATGTTGAATTCATGAAACTCATTAAAAACAACATTAAAACTTGGCGCGTTAAAGTTTAGACAGGGAAAATGTTCTAACAAATACATTCTAATTTTAGTCCTTTTTTCAACACAGAAACCACAGCAATGTCGAAGGCTACTGATCGGCGTTTGCCATTTATCATCAGGTGTGCTGTAGGCATGAATGCCTTAAGACATTTACCAATAATATTTGTCGACGTATTAAATTGATGATACTTAAACGAGAAGAAATGAGCAAAGATTTAGTGGGAGGAGAAAAAAATAGATCCTCCCAGTTTATATTAATAGCTCATAATTTTATCCTGAAAAAATCGAAGGTGACAATTTTAGATTCCACACAATAATGACTTCAACTCTTCCGCCAACCGAAGGAAAAACAAAGGTTTATGCCATTAACAAAAGTCTGACCCTTAAAGACGAAGGTAAAATTACAATTTCCAGAGATCTAAATTCACTTTCATTGCTCAATAAAGCCACAATTACAACTAGTCGGAACAACAGAGATTCCAGTGGGTTTACAGATGCGAATCCAATCAAACCTCAACTTTCGCCCACACATGGTGAGCTTAAGTGTTGTTTAAACGCAAGACTGAGGATGATTCTGTAGGTCTTGCTTGTTTTAATGCCCTCTGATCTTAAGAGGTTTTCTTGCTCATAACGTTTAATCCCAATTCTAATTTAGTACATTTAAACGATTGCCAGGGTTTGTCACGGAATCACTGTACAAATCGAGTACCGATCCGTTATCGATCTTGGATCAAGTCTTGCCTAGAATGTAGCTACTTTATTAAGCAGATGAATTTCTACTCTTGATAGGAGTAAACCGTTATCTGGGCATGGTAGGTTGAAAAATGTCATTGGTCTTATTATGACTGATAAGGTTAAAAGTCTGGTAGGATATCTTTATGTTCGATCCAGTAAAGGGTTAAATAGTGAATCTCAAAAGCTAAGCGAATAATTTTCTCTAACTTGACATCTTGTGAGTTATAAACATGAATGATTTACTTTCAACTTGTATCAAAGGTTGTCACATCATGTACGATTTCATAAAATACCAAAGCAAGACTGTTTCATGATTTACTGGCAACACTAACGGCCACAATTCCACTCCCAGTTTACAGCCAATAAATATAAAATCGTCACTGCAATCGACCGTGAAGGAGTGGCACACGAACCCACAAATGGAATTTTCAGACGCGTTAGCCCCATTGCCCCCCTGCAACCAGTTTTGATAATGTCACCAACCTGCACTCTCCTATCGTCATCCTTGGCGCGCTGCTCCGCCTGCCTGCGGCGGCGCTCGTCGTCTCGCTTCTCCCTCTGCGCCTGCGCCGCCGCCGCGTGCGCGCGCAACTCGTCCAGCCTCTTCCTCTGCTCTGCCTCGCGTCGCTCTCGTGCTAATCTCGCTCGGTCTATGGCATCTGCTGTCGCTGAAACAAAGTGTTTGGAGATGTAGTAACGTGTTTTTTTTATGTGATAGGCAGCAGACGAGCAGGCGGATCACTTGATGGTAAGCAATTGCCGCCGCCCATGAACACCTGCAACACCAGGTTTCAGGTTTTTAGCGCCCTATTGGTCTAGTGTTTTGAGTACCGGAGTGAGATCTCGAGCTCCTGGGTTAGATTTTCGGGTCAAGCAAAAGTATGTTTTTAATTATTCGAACATAGCTCGGGTATGTGATCATCACCAATCTGCATTTACAAGTGTAGTGATTTAAGTCTAATTCCATCATCCTAAATGTAACAAAACCTAAAAATAAACGACTAAAAACATAGTGTGTTGCTTGATGAGCTATGACCTGTACGTACACATGTTGGATGTTGAATTCATGAAACTCATTAAAAACAACATTAAAACTTGGCGCGTTAAAGTTTAGACAGGGAAAATTTTCTAACAAATACATTCTAATTTTAGTCCTTTTTTCAACACAGAAACCACAGCAATGTCGAAGGCTACTGATCGGCGTTTGCCATTTATCATCAGGTATGCTGTAGGCATGAAAGCCTTAAGACATTTACCACTAATATTTGTCGACGTATTAAATTGATGATACTTAAACGAGAAGAAATGAGCAAAGATTTAGAGGGAGGAGAAAAAAATAGATCCTCCCAGGTTATATTAATAGCTCAAAATGTTATCATGACAAAATCGAAGGTGACAATTTTAGATTCCACACAACAATGACTTCAACTCTTCCGCCAATCGAAGGAAAAACAAAGGTTTATGCCATTAACAAAAATCTGACCCTTAAAGACGAAGGCCAAAATACAATTTCCAGAGATCTAAATTCACTTTCATTGCTCAATAAAGCCACAATTACAACTAGTCGGAACAACAGAGATTCCAGTGGATTTACAGATGCGAACCCAATCAAACCTCAACTTTCGCCCACACATGGTGAGCTTAAGTGTTGTTTAAACGCAAGACTGAGGATGATTCTGTAGGTCTTGCTTGTTTTAATGCCCTCTGATCTTAAGAGGTTTTCTTGCTCATAACGTTTCAATCCCAATTCTAATTTCAGTACATTTAAACGATTGCCAGGGTTTGTCACGGAATTCACTGTATAAATCGAGTACCGATCCGTTATCGATCTTGGATCAAGTCTACTGTCTAATGTTGTGTAGTCTAATGTAGCTACTTTTTTAAGCAGATGAATTTCTACTCTTGATTGGAGTAAACCGTTATCTGGGCATGGTAGGTTGAAAAATGTCATTGGTCTTATTATGACTGATAAGGTTAAAAGTCTGGTAGGATATCTTTATGTTCGATCCAGTAAAGGGTTAAATAGTGAATCTCAAAAGCTAAGCAAATAATTTTCTCTAACTTGACATCTTGTGAGTTATAAACATGAATGATTTACTTTCAACTTGTATCAAAGGCTTCATATCATACGTATGATTTCTTAAAAATACCAAAGCAAGACTGTTTCATGATTTACTGGCAACACTAACGGCCACAATTCCACTCCCAGTTTACAGCCAATAAATATAAAATCGTCACTGCAATCGACCGTGAAGGAGTGGCACACGAACCCACAAATGGGAGAAAGGGAGAAAGGTCGTTATGTCTTCGGCTCCACAATTACACCTTGATGGTGATTTGGCTATTATTGTTACGGTATCAATGGTTATTATACTCTTCAAGGTTTGGTGGCGTTTTCTGTTATTACTTGTTATGGGTAAACAAGCGTGATAATCCCTTACCATGGAGGATTTGCGTTTTACAATTGAGAGATTATAGCCATTTTTAATAAAAGTAACAGCATACATACTGCCTATACACTGCAGAGCAAATGCCTCCGTCATAGAAATCAAGCCATTGCTACTTTGATGGGATTCTAAATAATGTTTTTAAAAATCACACTGGAATTATTTGGATATTTACATATCATAATAGATGAAATGATGCTTCAAGAGCAGTAACTGAGTTACATGGTACCTACAATTCTACAATTTTATTTTCCAAAAATAATGTCCCCATTACAAGAAGAAAGTAATGTTGCATCGTTATATGTTTAGTGCTTATATAGACTAAAAAACAGCTGATAGAAAGGAAGAAAAACAAAACCAACCTAAAATCAAGACGCCAACTTTCAAAACAACAAGCGAACTTCATACAATACCACAGTGGAACTTGCACTGACTTAAAACTTTTCCTTTATTACAAGTTGTAACATAAACACAGTCATAAAACGTAACGCTTCACGAGCGAGCTTTGACCTAATTAATAGTTAACACGTATCATATTTGGATAGGGCTGTCGCTTAGGTACGGGTTTAAATCGTAAAACGACTTAATTGACGTTAGGAATTCTACGACTTAAGTCTGTTTTCACTTTCGGTTTATTAACAACATGGTACTCCCAAGAGCAGAATTTATTATATATTAAAAACCTCAAAATTAATTTATTTAACAAAAGGTTACATACAGAACATAATGATATGGTCATATAGGTGAATACAATTTCAGTTGTCTTATCACTAATAGGGAACTCTTCCAGATAAGCATACAGTTGTATTAAAAATCTACAAAATATCTACTTACATTGACAATATTCAAATCGGCCCGAAGAATCATAATTATTTTTCTTTCACCACTGAGCTGGCGGTGGAAATACGAAACATCAGACAAAATAAAGAATCAATTGTTTTTAGCATTAAAAGGATTATCATTTTTAATATTTAAGGGTATTTAGATGAATCTTCATTTTACAAGAAAAAAACAAGGATTTTAGATCTTAAGACAAAGTGTCTGAATTTTGTTTGGTCAGCCCTTACCAACGTGAGGGCACAACAAAATCCTTATCGATAAACGATTGTTTTGATCTTTGAATCGATTGCTTGGACACAAGCAATAGATTCAAAGATCATCTTTGAGACTATAATATTGCCTGGCTTTTTTGTCAGCCCTTACCAACATGAGGGTTCAACAAATAAGAAACTAATCGATGAGCGATTGTCCAAGCAATCGATTCAAAGATCAATAGACGGCTCGACGCTGTTTTGTAAATAGTTTTGCGTCATCAGTGAGGAATGCTGCATTAGATGGTAGTAGGGCCTACGCAAGGTTGCGAACTTGGGATTGCATAATTGAATAAATATTGACTATAGAGGAAAATTCATAAATATCAAAATAAAGCTAGATAGCAAGTCTTAGCGAGAATAATATGATATTTGAATATTAAACTTCAATGTTTAACGCAGCTAAAACAACAAAAGAAACTTTCATCAAGACCAAATTATAGAAGTACTAGTGGCGCGCCCTCAATTCATTTCGGGTAATTAGTTTCAAAGTGTGCTAATAGATGGCGTTGGGTGTGCATAACTAGCATAGAAGAATATTGCAGCTACCATTTTTTGGAAAGACTACTGCCGATCCCTCAAACACTATAAGAGTTATCTAGAAAAAAAATAAGAAAGTCAGAAATAAATCACACGAAAATAAATTAATCAAGAAGAAGATCCCAGACTTGGGATCAATAAATATTAAGAAAACAAAGATACTTAGTTAACTCCAAAATAGCCAGATTAACAGTAAATGAAGTTTCGAGCCAACCGGTGCGTGAATTAAAAGCATGTCACTTTTCCTATTGTAATGAGTAAATCACCACTTCCACCTACCATATTTTACGCCATAAAAGTGGCATTGTATGCAGTAATAAACCCAATGGGTCATCGGAACTAATGAAGGGTTGCCACACCATACGACGAAGTGACTCCAACAGTTCGTAAACGAGTTGGTAACACGAAGTTGAGCAATATGTTACAAGAGGGTATCAATTGAGTACGGCACCATAGTTGATAGCATGTAGCATAAATAGCATAGGAGGAATTAGACGAAACACTGTATAATTTTCCGCAGAGGTATTTCTGAACAGGCATAACATTGAATTATTATAACTAGTTTTAAGTTTTATACCTCTGTTTTGTGTGCAATAAAAAGCATATTCATTCATTGAAGTCCAAGAAACAAAAATACGAGAAAAAAAGTTCAGTAACGTGAAAAAGTACGTAAGTAATGAAGTTAACTTAGTTAATTGTAAACTTATAAATCATGAAAAAGAACATTGAAGCCACAACAACAACGACACAGTGTGTCGTTTAGACCAAAAATATCCAAATATAGATTATGCCAAATCATGCCATTAGGTGCGTGGCGTCTTTGTCTAAACATATGAGAAAAAGCGCGATGATATTTATAACCATGCACTATATCAAGCGAAATAAAGGTCATAATAAATACATAGGTAGCTTAGTGTGTAAATATGGAAGGCGTGATTTGAATCCGAGCATGCACCTATGGATTTTGTCTTAGTCGCTTCTTTTGAGGGAGAATGAAACAAAGGTATAGCGAATAGAAACATCTACATTCAAAAATCATACCTGATTCAATAACTATTTGAGAATTTGCTTGCCTACTTTTTCACCTGCTAATAATGAGGGACCAAAAGAAGAAATTATTAGTCAATATGGTTCAACTGCACTGAAAATAAAACCGGGAACACAATTTTTTTCCCATTCAGGATCGGGAACAATGGACAATACGACAAAAATATTTTTCACCATTTTTATATGCTTTTCGGATAAAGAAAGAAAAAAAAGGTGACCCGTATTTGGTAGTTTTAATTAAATGTGTGTATTTATTTAAATAAACGTCTTTTAAAAGGCGGAATAATATACCGGAAGTGACGTAGCCCCTGCGGCTGAATATAAAATGATGTCGGTGCTTACAATAAAAAGTTAAGGTCAAAGAGAATAAGATCACTATGTTGCCTCTGTCATAATTGTCAATGTCAATGTTTGTCTTGTTCTCCGTAGTAATACCACAGTAATATCTACTAAAGTTTTGTTATTTTCATATCATTATAATGAACACCGACTGCTTACTTTTGCTGGACGTCTAGTAAGAAGGCAAGCATAGTCATGATTGCCTTTACGACTGATCACGCTTTTAGTTTGGGTTTGAAATCGATTGCCATTACGACAAGCCAAGGATAACACACTGGATTTCGCCTGCTACCAACACGGATAACGGGCACCTTGCATTCACTGCATCTTTCTGCAGTGAAAATTCTTCTTCGCTGTCTATTTTACAATCATACCTAGGTTACGAAATTATTCGTTTTTGATCCGTATATCGTAATCGTAATTTTGACGTTTTGGTTTATGACATTTTGTTTGCGCTTAGCTAAGGATTTTGAATGAAACAAATTGCTGCACATAAAATAATTTACTTATATTTTTGAATAAAATTATAAATTGACATAAAAATTGCGTTTACATAATGATGATTGCCGAATCCTTAATATTCCGCCCTCTATTGACAGGCATGAGGAATGTCTATCACAACTTCTCCTTTCGTTCGCTGTTGTTCTTCTTTATGCCACCTGCATCACGGAACCCGCACTGAACTCACACTCGTATACTGAACTCCAACTCGCACAGAACTCTAAACGCCAACTCGCATACTGAACTCGAACTCGAACTGAACTCGCACTGAAGTGATGCAGGCGCCTCTGGTTGCGAAGTATTTCGGCCTAGCGCATAGCCGCTAATTTTGAATGAAAATAACGTGCTGCACTTGAACTTATTTATATTTTGATAAAAATTAAAATCTACATAAAAATTACATTGTTTTGTTTTTGACATTTGACGTGTTTTGACGTCTTAGGAACTATTTTTTTTTAAATCGTACCTTACTAATGAGGTTGGTTGGTGTCAATCCTGAACTGAACATATTTTTTTTTAGTCAATATGAGCAAAGGCTTTAAAACTTTGACTAGCTGAGTGATGACGTCAAACGGGGTTTTTTACATTCTATTTATTTTCTCCGTAAATACCTTTTTAAAAATTCTGAAACTATTTTTCTCAAACACCTATAAGGCTAATCTAGAAATGGTATTTTTTGTTTCGAGAAATATTTTTTTGTCGTATTGTCCATTCTGAACTAAGTACTACGTAATCTAAGTACGTATTTTCAATTGGACCAGCAACTAAATTTTAGAAACGAAACTACCGTTGGCTGAATAACTCCTCGATCAAGTATCCATTAAAAATATGCTAATTGCACAATACTATGTACCCAACGCATAATCGTAAAAAACAGTAACAGGTGTACTAACAGAGACATGTGCAATACGCAGCCATTACTCACGACTGGTCACCAGCGGCCCACAAACTAGTCCATAAACTTGAAAGTCGATACATAAACATGTGAATCTTGACCTTGTGCGATTGATAAATTGTCCGATAGAATATAAACAGCAGTAGTTTGATTAGAAGCTAAAATAGTAATACTTACAGAAGAAATTTTAATGGTGGTATGGTGCAAGAAATAAATGGATAAAACTGTTGACGCCCTAATGCGTGAAATCAGTGGAAACGATAATCATAAACTAGATCTGAATATTTGTGTGCAAAACCCAAGTGCCTAATTGAAGAGGGCTAGGAGAAAACTCGCCCGAAAAAAATTTGCCCGAGAATTTCAAGATTTTTTGGCCGGACACTGTTCTAACCTAACCTAACCAATATTTTTGTGATGATAATACTGACTAAACTCTACCAAACGAAATAATATTGGTAAAGTTAGGTTAGAGCAGTGATGAAAAAAAAAATCTTGAAATCCTTCGGGCGAGTTTTCCCCTTACCTATTGAAGAATGATCTATCATACAATACACGTGCATACATAAAAAAATAATACATTTACCTACAAACTGAATTAGTCAACAATCATATACATTAGTTAATATAAATGGAGACAAAATTAAAAAAATAACATATTAACAGTAATATTATGCCGTAAGGTGGTTTGTACCGAAATAAACGAAGCGGATGTAAAATGTTTAAATGCCTCACGTGAGTCTATAAAACGTGTCTCTTTTTAACCGATTTCATCATACATTAGCATGATTTTGTGCGTTTTAAAATTAAAATGTTTTTTTTTTATAGATTAAAAAAGTACCTACTAACAGAATACTTGATGTAAATCTGTCTGTAAGCGTCGGAAGCAAAAAAGAAAATTAAGATTAAATCAAGAAGAATTTACAAATGTTTTTGCTTTTATTTTCCACAAAATTTTGAATGAAAGTTACTCTTACGTAATAAAAAGTATGAACAGAAAAACCTACCAACATTGAGATTCGAGTAGAATTATGTGAAATATACAAGGTGAGTTTCACTTCAATCCGAACAACTTTTACCCGAGTTGATAATAATGCTGCGTTTTTTGCAAAGCCTAGATCTACAATGACTGGCCGTTTTTACTGTAATACAAAAACTGGAGGTAATCAGTCTAGGAGGTGTTCTAGACGACGCTTCAGAATGTAGGTATAGCATTATAAATGTTTCGACGAATATGACTCTGCTTAATGGATTAAAGGTTATATACAGAGAGGAGTGAGAGTTAATTACTTTCGAATCTATTAGCTAATAGCTGGAGGTGAAATAGATACTTATCGTTTTGATTATATCCATTTCATAAATTTCTCAAACATAGAAAACACACGTATTAAGGCGTTTGCTATGTCTTATAGAATCCGACATATTCTAATAATCGGTCGATTGCTGCCAAAATTTTTACTAATATTTACTAGTAAGTTGACTAGTAAGTAAGCAAGCTAGCGATTAAAACATACTTTTCAGTTACATAGACGTAATACTAGCTAAGACAATATCACGATTCACGAATCTATGTAGGCGGGCAATGGGAGTAGCTGCTGCGTCACAATTTGTACGAACCTGACTCATTATTATAATAACAATGTCATATTAGATTCCACGATGTGATATCAGCTTCTAGTCATTTAACACCTGGTCCAGTCCACATAGTCTATTCATAAAGAAGCTATCATAAGAAACAAACTTTTGAGTTGTATTTGAAGAAGTTAAAACAAGGATAAAGAATTGAAGAATTCATTATTGTTCCAAACTAAGTGAAAGATAATAAACAGAAGTTTTAATTGCAGCAATGTAGGCTAAAAATAAATTATATGAATCAATAAATATTGAATTTATTGAACAGGACAATCCAAAGGGCATTATACGAATTATTGTGCTGAACAGAAAACCAAAAGTGGCTCACCTAACGAGTGTAATCTTCCGTGGGATGCACCTTATAACAATTTTATGTATTCTAGGTAAGACTAAACTAATCTGTAGCTTAGTCTAGGCAATAAAGCCGACGTTTTTAAGAAGACAAGATGGATGTAGCATAATTAGGAATGAAGAGCACGGATTTCTTGAATTATTCTAAATCATTTTTACTTCCAGGTTCAAGACCAAGAAAAGATGAAGCATCGATTACCGCCTACGCATTATTGGGTTTTATTCCCTACCTCCTGCCTTATTAGATTGATAAAAGGTACAAAAAGAATTCCGTAGAAGCTAAGGTAACGGGATTACTTGAAGCGTAAAGTTACGATCTTTGTGAAGTAAGTCGAGAATAAGTAAATTCTCTGATACAAACTGAATGGAATACATTGATACGATCCTGCTAATATAATATTTCCACTCCAGTTATAACAACATATTTGCGAAATTCTCTTGGTATCTTCGAATTCCAGTAAATCTCATTATGTAGCGCCGTCGATAACCAGATACGAAGATACCAAATCCTGTTTTCAATACAGATTCCATGTCGATGTATTTCAGCAATCGGACGATAACAAAACTCGTTCGGTACTCGCAAGTGGTATGTAAACAAGGCTGACCCAATAGCAATACTGCTCACCCGCATTCCTAAGATCTCTTATCAGAAGTATTAGATTGCGATACTGAAACAGTATAGAAAGGCTGAATTCTTAGCAATAGGAGCGCGTATGACGTGACATAAGGTTCAACCATAGGGCGTAAACATTGAAATAGTGAATGTCGTTGTAGCTAGATCTTACCTTCTTCGAGAAGATCTTACGCAATCTAAAGGACGAACGAAAACAGCACATGAAACAGCGCCTATTGAAGTTTAAGACACATTTTAACAGACAGACAAGCACATTAATATTAGACAAGTGATTTGAAGAACCACAAGCGCAAGGTGATATTAACGATCTGCATTTCTAATAGAGGCGGATATACCACGTATGGTGCAGTCTTGAAGCTCGTTAAATGTTCCGCCAAACATTCTACAGCATTCGAAATCTAAGTAGATATCTAAAGATGATACTCCGCAAGATGAAAGCAACATTTCACTAATAAACCTTTTTGATTTAATAGGCGCATGAAATCAAAAAGGTTAATTTACTCTTAAAGCATAAAATCAGTTTTATTACAGTGGTAAGCATTTAACATGTTTGTAAATAAATAAACAATCCTGAAAAATCCAAATGAAGTCTATGGATGGATCAAGGATCTTGTGGGCGATCTACCGTTTAATACTAAATGTTTTACAGGTCAGTTTCTGTCTATCATAAAAGCTGACCCTAAGTGAATTGGACATGAGCGTGTTCAGCCAGATGTTATCAAGCCTTTCAAAGGCGCGAAGGCTGACCTAAGACTGACATATTAACTAATCCATATCAGCTTAACACGCCTTCCGAAACACGAGTCGTTAAACATAGTCAGGGTAATGTATGTAATCATAATGTTGCCATTATTTCTTAAACCTAATATCCGGTGCAGAACAGATGGTTTCACTTCGCCATATGACATCTTCATAGTGAAAAGAAGGACATTTTCCTGACACAAATAGTAAATTAATGTCACAGTCGGCAATTGCTTACATCAGGTGACCCGCCTGCTCGTCTGCTACCTATCACATAAAAAAAAACAGTTCTTTCTGTGACTTGTTGGTAATAAAGACTCGTGTTCTACGGCAACAATTTGGCATATTTACTGCAACTTTCTTTCTCATGTACTGTGTAGTTTCTTTTCATGCATGCCGAAATCATCCTCTCTTCCATCTGAACCACGAGTGAAAATGTAAATACATTATTTTGTTCCATGCATGTCCATAAATAACACCATGTCAGATGTAATCTGCTGATTCAAAACGTCTATTTCACTTTGATACAGTTATAATTCAATTTACTATTTTAAGAGAGAACAGAGTTATGCATTCTTTGCACTCTGGCACTAAAGTATGTACACTATTAATAGTGCTCTCGACATTGTCTTATTCATTGACTAGACGCAATGCGCCGTAACGAATATGATTCGGAAACAGGTTACAAGCATCCTTACTTATAAGGGTTTGCCACATATGTCACTGGTGTCTCCACAATCATTTGAATATTCGGCCAATGGCTTGGTGTGGGCGACAAACGACCTTGGAGATTATGGTGAGAATATGATTCATGAAGTTTTAAGAACAAGAAATGATGAAGAAACGCACTTATGAAAAGTAATGACTAAGTTCTGCATCTTATGAGATGGTAAGTGCAATGATGCTATGGATCTTATATCAGATCTAGAACCAGACTAACTGTATGCCATTGCAATTGCACAGAGAGTAGATGGTAGGAGCGTCAGAGTCTTTTTTGGAGATGGATCAGTCACCACAATCCAATTTCACAAAAAGTCATAATATAACTCTATCGACCTTCATTATCACAAGATATAATGTAGGTACAAACGACTGTTAAAATGTTTGCGTTTAAAAGACAAAACGATGATTTGAAAGACAGGAAAGTTACGCACGAATATTGCAAGATTGACAAGATGAGAATGAGATGAGAAGACCGACATAAATAAATAGGATAACCGCTTCATGATTTAAGTACTTATAGAAAATTATGTATGACATTATAGCAAACAAGGTTTAAACGTTATACAAAGGCCGATAGACCAAATCATATAAAAAATGGTTCACGGTACAATGACTATGGCAGGTAATAAAATCATAATATATGAACGCGACTGTCTCTATATTAGGAAATGCGACCTTGCGGTCCGTTCAGTCAACTTTACAAGACCAAAATGAACTTAATGCAATTTGCAATAGAGACTTGGTTTCGACACGATGACGAATAAAATGGACTCTAAACACTTGTGATAAGGATGCGAATGATGAAGTGTGGGTGTGACTCGATTTGGAATTTCGGATGTAAGCATGTGCCGAAGTTAGTGCGGAAACTTTATAAGCCCGAGGTTTTAACACCTACGGTTTATTTTGAAGATATGTCATGATTTATGAGTAGGGTTGCAGATAATGTATTTAAAATTACTGGAAAGTAGATAACCGATAAACCGAGCTTTGATATTTCTCAATCGTTTCTTTCAGGTGCATTACATAAATCAGTTTAATCAACAGAAAGTGCCTTGTTGGTTGTTTTGTGCAGATTGTCATTTCAACATGCAATTTTGACACTCTGTGTTAAGAAATCGTGTGTCAGCTATGCGACACAAATTCCTTTATGTGCAAATGTCCACTAGTGAGGGCAACCACTTGCACTCAAACGACTGCCCAAAAAAGATAAATGTATATGTAAATGACCTCGCGTATTTATTCGGAATTTCTTCGAAATTTTTCACTCGCACATCATCATCATCTCTGAGACCCGAGATACACTTGAACCATACCTAATTCAAGATTTAGTGAGTCTGGTAATAACAATAAAGCGACTGGCCTCTAACCTTCGTAACCCTTTTGACAGAGGAACCAGATTAATCGTGGCAGCAGCCGGTTTTCTGTGAGGCAGTGGTATCACTCCGGTCGAGCCGGCCCATTCATGCTGAAGCGTGGCTCTTCCACAGTTAAAAGTCAGTCAGTCACATTCTAGAAACTATCCCAAACTTAAAGGATTCCCAATGCTAATGGTAGAAAGAGATGTTCCGCATACTTGAAAATCTCTCTAATCTAATCCCACCACAGAAGTGATGACTTGATTTCAATGACGGAGGCCTTTGCCCTGCAGTGGGACAGTATACGTGTAGGCTGATACTTTACTCTTTCTTAGATTTTCAAATAGATATAGGCACTTGCAGTATTTTTTTTAGGTTTTATAGGTTGAGTTGAGTGAGTGGATTGGATAATAACGTGCGTATTCATTATCATCCAATCCACTGAACTATAACAGCTTCAATGACTTTTGTACCAACGAGTTCACCTCTTGTCAACCCTACCTTGCGTAGCTGTGGATTCGGCTTAATCATGATGAAATGCCTGAGATCGGAATTTAGGCGTGTCTGTCAATACTGAACATTGATTAAAATCGACTGCGGAGTTTTCCTCTCCGCTGAATATCAATTAGCCAAGCACGCAGGCAGGTGTTATGAGTTTCAACTTTGGCATTAGCAAGACTATTGTCCGAGATTCCGGAACATAGAGAAAAAATGTTTGAATTGAACGGAACAAGTAAATCAAGTTCTTTGTGCCAATACAGAAGGCATTCGGTTTATTTATACGTCATCCACTTTAGAAAACAGTTTCTTATAAGTGGGATTAATAGAGTTGGTCTGCTTCTTCTGTCTGAACGTTTTATACAACTTCGGCAAACTCTCGCCTGATGGTAAGCTACTGCCGCAGCCTATAGGCGGTTGCAACTCCAGAGAACTTACAAACTTGTTGCCGGCCGACCCCTTAAGAACCTTAACACTCCTTCCTACCCTCCTACCCTCATGTACTCCCTCGGGAAAACTTCTGGAGGTTGCGAGGTCACACGGTAATCGCTTCAATATATAGTCAGACTCGCTTTTGCCCGCAACTTCGCTCGCGCCCCTCACTTCCCTGAAATGGGGGATAAGAAAGGGGCAAAAAGTAGCCTATGTTACTCTCCATCCCATGTAGAAACGGGTGTTAGCGCTAGGTCGAAGAATTTTAGAAGTGGAAGGTTATACCAACAGGGTAGAAAATTGGAGCAACAAAGCTTTGAAAAATTTACATGTAAACGGAAAATACAGACGTAATAACATTTCGTTCAAGATGGATATACCCAATATAGTGGCCTGTCCTCAGTTAATTTCGGGACTTAATTTTGTAATCAGTTGCTAACTTTACCAATAAATGGCACTGGGAGTTTTAATTAATCTTAAGTTAATAATCGCGCAAGTGTTTCGACTCATCATCACATAAAAGTCCATGCGTGTCACATATTGTGTAAAACAAAGCATCATGACGACATACTTAGTTACTGCACTAGAGGATAATTCGCAAGTATTTACATTGGCCATTAAAGGATAATACGCTAAACATTGAGTTGGAAAAGAACCCGACATGCGTCAAACTTGGTAAAAGAAGGCAATATTTTCATGAAAAAATCTGTCTGATGGTCTACAGACCACTTTTATTACTCGGTTAATTTGATAATAGCAAGTAAAGTAAAAAGGCGTATGATGATATAGTTAACTACAGTAAAAGGGGCTTAATTAATTAACATCTAATAATAGACAGCATTGCCCTTGGCCCTTGAGTAAATGGTTATGTGGTATTAAATAAAGATGTAATCTACATAGTTAGAAATGAAAATTTTCACATGCAAACAAACTACAGTTAGAGCACTTTTGACGCGATTTGCATCCACAGATAATGAATACAATCACGATTTAGAGCGAGTTAATTTGCATTGCGGCATAGTTTGCAGTTTTCACAGATTAATCTTCAGATATGGAAGTTGGGCTTGGTTGGGTACATAATTATGTGTGGAGATCTACAAATAAGGATTTCAAAGTTAAAGAGGTTTTGCACCATGCACTTGAATATCAAAAAAGTAATAAAAAACCTGCAAATATATATTTTTTGGTAAGTATTTATATAACAAGCCTATGAAACTGAACTTTGAAGTATTATGTAGGTATAGTCAGCCACACATCAGGTTACCACAAGGCATAACCTGTCAAATTTCCTCAATTGATATTCAACCTAATGTGTACAACAGTAAGATGAGAGTTGATTGAAGAAATTTGACAGTTTTGTATACCTACTTTGATGTGTGGCTGTACTTTTTCAACTTATCTTGAATTCTTCAGATTGAAATAAGTTTTAATATTTATTATTCACTAGTGGCCGCCCGCAACTTCGTTTGCGTGATCTTTATGACTCTTGACTTAAAGATGATTATTTAAATAAATATAAAAAAAAAATATTACTTACTATTAATGTTCGTTTAGTTAATAGATTTTTTAGGCGGCTCTTTGATATTTTATACGAACTGCTATGGAATGGAACAACTTGCCGGCTTCTGTATTTCCTAGAGAGCTACAATTTTGGTGTCTTTAAGTCGAAAGTGAATAGGCTTCTTCTGGGAAAGCACATACGCTACATCTTAGACCTCATTGTCACTCTCCATCAGATGAGATGAGGTCAAGTGCAAACCCATTTAATATAAAAAAAAATATCAACTTCTAATGAAATTAACTCCCAAATTCTTTTTTATTCTATTAGGGGATGTAAGTATTCTGTATAAAGTTTGAATCTTATATTTTATCCATCAATTCTGTCAAAGAATGTGTAATGCAAAAGTTGGAGTAGATTGGGCCAAGGAATCACGTAGTCTCATGAACAAACTTGGAACTCCCTTTTCGCTTCATTAGGGGTTTAAATTCGGAATATCCTTCCTTATAGGATCTCATCCAAAAATGCTCATCACATTTGACAATTTTCCATTCCATTTCATTCCATATTTGTTATAGTGGGGCTGGGCTCTTAGAGTTCCAAACCAGATGTTCCATGATCTTTGATTTTTTTCATGGCATCATAAAATGCTCATCAATATGAACAACTTTTGTTAAAGTAACATTGACCTACCTCTTATGGTTTAGCTGGGCTGTTGTGGTTCTACATCAAGGAGCCTGGTCTTCAAAATATAATATATCCTATAAGTTGCCCTGATATTACAGCTATACAATAAAAAAAGTTTTATTCGAATTGGTTCAGTAGGTTTCCGAGATTAGCGCGAACAAACAGACAAACAGACAAACAGATAACAGACAAACCGACAGACAAAAAATTTTAAAAATCATTGATTCATGTTCTGTTACTGTTTTTTAGTCGTCCTATGTCATTTTGAGATAAATATCTTCAATGTACAGACACAGTTTTTTTACATTTTTATTATATGTAATAGATAATCTAAGTTGGTGCAGCGACCCAAAGTGAGTCTTGACCTCTGTTAAAACAAGTTAATAATCCAATTACATATTAATACCTATAATAAAATAAAAGAAGCTCATGTTAGTAGACACACAGTTATTATATCTACCTCTAAAATATTTCATGGTTGGATTCTTGGGAACAATAACATAAAATGGCAAAGAATAAAATATAAGTGTTACTTAGTTCGCCAGGGCTGAAGACCCTTAAATATTAGAAATCTTTGATAAACAAGCAACTTAAATGACCTCTAGGCTCCAGCTTCATTGACCTGTACCTACTAGGTTAAATTAAGTTTTTGCCATCATCTCAGCATGTTCCAAGATGCGTCCAAAGTCGTAAGGCAGACACTATGGAAAATCAATTGTTTTATGCCTTTTGGGTCTTACGACGTTAAATTCAAATTCAAATTCAAAATTCAAATTCAAATAGTTTATTGCAAGTCACATTACATCAAGATGTTACAAATAATTGATAAAAGTAAACATGTGACGCCCTGTAAGGGCATAGCAAACTTAGAATCTAATATACCTATTATTTCTTACTACATAATATTTATACATCAACAATTTTTATAATTAAGTAACGTATGAGAGAGGCGAGGAGAAAATGAAGCATTTTAATTGTTTTTGTCGCTAAAGAATTCTTGTAAATTATAGTATGATTTACTTGATAAGAATATTTTTAGACTCTTAGTGAACGCTGCAAGACTTATTGAGTTTTTAATATAATTTGGGATGTGATTATAAATTTTTATTAACATATAGTGAGGGCTAGATGCTACTAAATTAAGTTTGGTAAAGGGGATTTTTAGTTTATTTGTGTATCTGTCATTTCGTTTGACTCTTTTATCTGGTGAATAAAACGTTTGATGTTTTTTTACAAACTTACAAGACTCTAAAATATATATTGATGTTAAGGTTAAGATTTTGTGTTTAATAAAGTGGGGTCTACACGATTCCATTTGGCCTATATTTGTTAGTATTCTTATGCATTTTTTCTGCAATATGAAAACTTTTTCCGCGTCACAAGAGTTTCCCCAGAAGATAACACCATACGAGAGTCTAGAGTATGCATATGCATAGTATGCTGTAAGCGCAGTATTAAAGTCCGTGGATCTCTTTAAGTGTTGCAAGGCATAAATGAAGGATGACATTTTATTAAGCAATTTTTGCACGTGGCTCTTGAAATTTAAGTGGGTATCCAGGTCTAATCCTAACAATGTAGCTGAACTTACAGTTTTAATCATTTTATTATCATATTCAAATGCTATGTTTAAACCAGCTTTCTGGTAGGGCTTAAATTGTATAATTTTTGTTTTGTTCAAATTTAGTTCTAAGTTATGGATATGAAGCCATTGCATAATTTTGTCTAGAGTTCTTTTTAATCTATTATTTAGTTCTTCACTATTAGCACACGACATTAATACAGACACATCGTCGGCGAAAAGGACACAATATTCATCGTTAAGGTATCATAACATTCAGGTTTCCTCTTGATTTTTCTCTCACCGAAGAGCTAATGTTAGAAAGGTGCATACAGGGTGTGAAAATTCCAGTGCTGAAGTGGTTCGGATTCGAACCTAAGACCTTCCTTAAAAAAATCAAACATTCAAATTCACTGTGATACTGTTCCCTATTTTCTCTTTAAAGTAAGCATAAATAAGATAAATCTTATTTATTTCAGATCAAAATTAAAACTTCCTAGTACAAAATTAGTTGCAAATGCATAAGTGACTAATATGGTCGGACGATTGAATAAATTATTTATTTATTAGTTGCCAGTTTATGAATGTACTGCTTCTGATGTAACACCATTCCAAACATGTCAAGGTGTAGAATCGATGCGTGTGGGAGGTGTTTCTAAATAATGTAAGTGAAATATTATTTCTGTAGTTTGTAATGTTAGAGAACTACCATAGATCATGCCGGTCAATCTTCTGAAATATAATGTGTCTCTTTAATCACTTGACATAGGCGGAATTAAGAGTGTCTCTAGACACAGAAGAAGCCAAAAGATAAGAAAACTTCTATACTATTTATAAAGGGATAACTTCTATAGACAACGACAAGGCTTATAGGTAAACCGAAAACACGAAACGCTTGCGCGATGTAATCGAACACAGCGCCATCTACTTGTTCATTTTTTAATTACGGTCCCGAAGCGAATTGAGGGCGGCCACTAGTCATAGATAAAAATATGAAATGGACTACCTATTTAAAATTTTACATCAAAATGTTATTTTTTGGGTTTAATTCTCTAGTCGAGCAAAATGTACTAGTAACATTTTTGGATAGCTACTCTAAATTTTTCCAACATAGCTTGTTTTAGGTAAGTGTGGTGATGAAGCCCAATTCCATCTTAGTAGCGAGGACTTGATTTCTATGACATTCAAATATTACTATTTTCAATTACCTTTGCATCAAATTTCATCATAACATAAAAAAAAGTAACAGGTAAAGTAAGAATGTCACAGACAAACAGAAAAGAAGTCTGTGTCCTTGGTGTTTTAGTGTGGAATTTCACATTGTAATAAGTAAACACCGCTGACCTTGTCGGTCTGTGCGAATGATGACACACGATGACAATCATTTCGGAGAAAATGTAATTATATGCATGTCTTAAGACTTGACATCAGCATTTATCTGTTTTTTACCTAAAACATGTATGCATATGATTGTGTTGGTTATATTTTGCTGTATATGAGGGTATATTGAGATACGCAATGATTCTTAGCATTAATTAATGATCTAGGTAATTGGTTTGCTTATTCTGTATGAGGGTGAGAAGGATAGATCACTTCAAAGAAGTCCAATAATTCCTTTACAAATCTTGAATCATTATTGGTATTTTTATTATTAGTGCTGGATCTATTCACAGTACAGAATCAGAATCATAATGCTGTATGAATTTATCTATTATTATCCAAACACGCTGCATATAAGTAGTGGGATTAAGTGCAAGGAAGAAATAACAGCTTATTAGATTATGACTGTTCCTTTTTAATATAGGTACCAAATTTTATTAAGAAGTTCAGTATTTTTAATGTTTATGATTGGATAATCAGAAAAGTTTGCAATATTTCCACCACAATAATAAATACTAACAAGAAAGATAAGACCTTGCAAAAAGTGGGTGCTCTAGATAACTATGATAAGTTATTAATAAGCCCAGCTTGCTAATTTATCAGATATTTTATTAAATAATTATCAGAAAGTATAAAAGGAAGGTTAAATTATGTTATCTTCCTACAGATTACAATTTCATATTTTGCCGCTACAGGTAAAGACTTCACTTCTGCATTTTGCATTAAACTGATGATATAACATTCTGATAAGATATCAGTAGAAAGTATATTGCAAATAAGTGAAGCAGCACTATGATACATGTAACAAAATATGTTGTGTACATAAAATACGTCAGTGCATAGGTAATCACGGAACTTGTGACTCAGGCGAACATACGAATAGCAAATTATTTAATCCACTTTCCTCAGAGAGAATTTAAGCGTGAAATTGCAGTAGAAAGCCAAAAAATAGACAGATTAACGGTACCCAGACACGAAACAACCAAAATCGAAGACACCAAAGTGACATTAGTCCCTATCATTTGGTTGCGCATTCCCGCTGTCTGGAAACTATTTTTCTAATTTTAGAACATACCACGACGGGAAAAAGGCGTCCAAATAAAGATGAAAAACAAAACATTGGACTGCGGCGCATCAACCACATCGCACCACGGGCCTTCTCGAACGCACGAGACACTACGTGGGGCCACGACACGACTTGGGGTTAGACAATTTCAATCACATTTTACACTATAATGGCACGTTTCAACTATAATTGCACATATACCTTTACTTTCAGCGGTTTTCGGTAATATTTTTCACGTCATCAACCATCTTGCTAGATGACAGTCACTCACTATTTCACTTTTTATTCGAACATATTTCGAAAACTCATAGTGGGTTCACTATTTTCAGACAGCCAGCCAGCGATCTATACGACGACACTTCGTTCCGTTCACTGCCAATGACGTACGGCGGCCGAACGATGAGATGGCGATGGCGAATGTAGGCGAACAACCTTCCAAATATGCAATAAAAACTTCATATCACGCATTGAAGTCGTACTTATTGAAAAAATACACATTTTCAACTCTTCTTAACTTTGAAAACAACCCAATAAAAGTAATGAAAATTAATATTTTTTTTTGTTTTCCAAACACAAGGATTAATAATTTTGTTTCCGGGTAATAAAATTATTTAAAAACATCAAGGTTGACGTTTGTACTAAATCCATTGCGTGTTTTGCATAATGTGTTTGTGCAAGCATCCTGTAAAAACGGCAATGTTAAGCAAAAATTGTTACAAATATTTAATCGTGTGCTGCCATCTAGTGTGGTTACTATGAAACTATTGAATGTGTTACCATTAATGATATTTATTTGTCTGTGAACGATACAATGTCTGTTTTTAAAAAAAATGATTAAAATATTTTTAACAACCGTTTTTCTTTTGTGAAGATTTTTGGCTTTTGACTTTGGATTTAGTATTTTAAATTACACATGCAAAGCGTGTTCAGCGTCTCACGGTAAAATAAACTTTGTGGTTGAGCGCCATCTAGTACTTTAACTTTTAACTAAATCAAAGCATAGCATAGCAAGCAGAGCATAGCAAGTCATAATGGCTAAGGATGATTTAGTTACTTAACTCCTCAACAGATGGCAGAAATTGCTGATCATTAAGAAATCGTGAGTTTTTTCCCTAATAGACAGACGATCGTGCAAAACAGGGCTGTGGTAGGCCATACGGGGTCGAAGACCGCCCCAGCAGTACCTTGTCGGAAGGCGACCTCTCCTGGAGCACACACCGTGCCACGAGATGGCACGAGAAACAGTCCGGGCTTACCCCGCACGCCCGAACCGCACTCAAAAAGTGCGATGAACTACAGTATCGGTCATCGAGAATTTAAAATTATCATCTTTTAGTAAGTAGGTCTGTATCCGTCATTCAGCATCATAAATGTCCATGAATAGTTGTTCGTCTCTAAATTGAGTACTGCAGCTATCTCCGACAGACGTAATTTGAGTATTTTGCAGGTCTTTAGTAAATGTCCAAATGGACCTGCCTACTTCTTACGTACCTACCTTAGTTGGTAAATTCATCAATCTAAGTAATGTAGATAACAAATAAGACGATACCTACGCAGACGTACACGGCGACTATCGTCGGGAAGAGAACCGGTGTCCCTAGCGAAGGTTGTCCAATCCGGTCTAGATTTCTCTTTACTTCCTGTGAATTTCAAATTTTCGACATCATGGTGAACATCTCATCTAGGTATGAAAACTAGGTAATTATTAAACTTTAGTTTTTTATTAGGTAACTGTAAATAAGGCGGAAACGGGATAACTTAAACTACTTAGTTGATTTGTATTCTGCAATAAAAGGTTATTAGTGCACCACGGTTCGGAGGGCACAGACCTCCACCATGCCCTCCGAACCCTATACCTAATAACTTAGGAGGTCTGTGCCCTCCGAACTCTATACAGGGTGTAACAAAAAGGGGGTATCAACCATAAAGGGAAATAATGTGTACCTTGTGTAGATTCTACATGCAAAGTTTCAAATTAATAAAAAATATATTTTAGGAAAAGATAAACCATCTTACCGTAATTCATTTATAAAATTTTGTATGCAAACAATTGTCAGAAATGTAAGGACTGGTAACTATTCAAAAAGGAGCGGTCAAAGGTTAATATCCCTATCAGCTGATTGCTCATTAGTGATGTGTGAATTGAAATGGATTTCACGAAGAATCGGATTTCAATTAAATATTAATAATCGTAATATTAACTTGGCAGGTTAAAAACTAATATGATTAAAACTAACTAATGATTTGTAAAGTGTGTCAGAATTGGTTCACTTTGGGATGATACCCCCTTTTTGTTACACCCTGTATAATAACTTTTCTCCTCTTTGATGTTAGTTTCAATGCATCTCCTCTGAGACTGACTAAAAGTACTCGTGGACTGACTCCAAGTGAGTGAATCTGTTTATTTTCAATGCATGCCAGATTCTCTTTATAAAATCGGCCATAAACAGCGGCCAGTATCAAAGGATTTTACCATCGTTAAGTACAGTACCTACATCTAGAGACAAGGTCGTAAGTACCCACCTGCTGATCCAGATTCGACTTGGTGCGAGTTCAATATGTAACGCAGGAAATGCCTAGATATGTCTCTAGGTGTAATGGTTACAGTTGTCGAAACTTTATAATTTGTTTCAAGGAATTACGTTGAGGCTGTGGTGTCAGTGGCATTACGTCAACGGTAAGTAGCTTCCTTGAAAGACGTATGAGAGGCTACATATTGGGTCAAAAAAGTCTTGAAAGCGGATTTTTGGGGAACTAACGGACATTCTACGTTTTAGAAATAAATAATAAATTTCACTACATCACATAGGTTGGTCTGACTCTGAGATAGGTAGCTCAAGCACCTGTGTTACAGATATCAGAACCAACAGTGCACCAATTAATATATAGGTTACCTAATAAATGCGCCAGACAATCACACCAATCAACCTAGTCTCAAACTAGGGCAAACTCTGTAGGTAAGTACTACGACTACCAGGTGACTGTAATTAACTGGGGGCGTCAATCCAGAACACCCAGACCCAAGAAAGCTTAGAAAATGTAGTTTCCTGAATTCACTTTCCGGGAATTGAACCCGGGACCTTTCGCGCTTCGAGCGAACACCTTAGCCACTGCGCCATCGAGGCCGTCATTTTATTACCATTGGGGTTACATCCAGTAATAATACTACTCTTTGGGTTACAATACCTACCCTATGACGTAAACGGTAGTGGTCGCATCTATTAATTTCAATTATTAAACAAAAACTTCACTACTTTCTATGACGTTACCACAAGCGTAGGTACGTCTTGTCTTAGGAAGTACTCGGTGGGCGTCTCCCAAGATTCGGTCCGTATGCCGAGACGGTAGGAAGGACCATGGGCTGATGGAGGGACACCCGCAAGCCTACGTCTGTGGTTAACCTAATCCTTTTATACTTTGCCAATATATTTGTCTAGACAGGTAATAGTTATTTAGTAATATAGATACCTACTCTCTTTACAAAGAAATAATGAACATAAACCGAAATATTTACAACCATAAATACGTACTTTTTTGTATACTTATCTCAATATTTAATTTTGTCGAACTCTCTCGGCGCACTCTTAGTTCGACTTGCATATATTTGGTCGTTTTTTCTCTCGTGCGCTTTTGCGGCTCAGCGGTCTTCTTTTATATCTGGCCAGTGTGATTCACAGAAACTTTTTTTGGTGACTCAGGTTGAATGTCACCAATTAAAATCTGACCGGAACGTACCGGCACAAAATAATTAAATTATTTTGTGGTAAGTACCGGTTTGGCCGCGTTCAGTGAAATTCCAAGGGTTCAATGTTAACTCGAGTATGTTCTGGTTTCCAATAAAATTTGTGTCGTATAAACGCTTAGTCCTTTTGACGACCCGGTTGGTACAGTGGTAGTGAATGCTGCGTCTGGGCCAAGGGTTGCGGGTTCGATCCCCGCACAGTACAAACATTTGTGTGCATGAACATGTCTGTTTGTATTGGTCTGGGTGTTTTCTATGTATTATAAGTATGTATTTACAAAAGATTAGTATTATATGTATATATTTGTAATCCCACTTGGTTCTGATATCTGTAGCACAGGTGCTTGAGCTGCCTATCTCAGAGTCAGATCAATGTATGTGATATAGTAAAATATTATTATTATTAGTCTTTAGGGTCTGCGTATAATTTCGGATTAAGCCGGCTCTCCACCAAGTTTTGTCACAAGTTAAAATGACAACATGCATCAGTTTAAAACCAAAACTTAGATATTTACAATTAAATCTCTGCCTAAACTGGCTTAGACCACGTTCTGTATGGACCTAACTCAAGTACAATACCTACCTACTTATGTAGTAGGTACATACCTAAATAGGTATTGCAAGAGCTTTTACACGACGATTTCCAGATATTCCACCAATTAATTAATAAGGAAGATTTTTTTTTATGTGATAGGTAGCAGACGAGCAGGCTGATCACCTTATGGTAAGCAATTGCCGCTGCTCATGGACACTTGCAACACCAGTGGAGTTACAAGTGCGTTGCCAACCTTTTATCCCCTTCCTTCTTCCGGGTGGGCCTTCTGGTACCCTCACTCACTCGGCGAAAAACAGCACAGGGGCTGCTTCACGCCGGTTTTCTGTGAGGCAGTGGTATCACTCCAGTCGAGCCGGCCCTTTCATGCCGAAGCGTGGCTCTCCCACAGTTAAAGATGGAAAAACCCAATTATGCAGAGCTACAATAAATACCTAAACATTAAGGCTGCAGACCAAACTTGGGTTTTCCCTGCACCTCTTTAGATTCTAGTACGATTAATAATTGGAAATTATCTGGTTAGCTTAGTACCTACTTTTTCTATTAAAATTAATTAGGTGTTTACCTGTAAGTGTCTTAGTAATAGTTAATGAATTCCTTCATTTTAATGCGTCACTTAATACCTAGATAATTCTTTTGCTTGTTCCTCATTAAATGTAATTAGTGATTTTTTATTATTTCACACCTACGTAATATAATATCAATCTATTTAATTATTTTACCGTTTACCAGAAAACCCATCTTCTTATTTGTCATTATAATTTAAGGAATTTTTAGTAATAGACATTTTGATTTAATAGAATAGAATTTGCTTTTGTCTTAGTGTTTAGACTTCAGCTATATTATAGTACCTTCCCAATAGACATGTAGGGTTGATGAATAAGAGAGTATTTCTAACAAAATGCGTTTAACCCTGCCATGATTATGCGCCTTTTAACTTCCTACTTCTTAGTAACCCGTTCTCACTTCGTTTCGGGATATTAGTTCCACTCTGCACGAATAGATGGCACTGGACGTCAATCGCATCGCGCTAGTTATCACGTTTTATATTAAAAGGTTTGTCGATGTCTGTAGAATTTACCTCTTTATAATTAGGTATGTTGTAGGTAAGTATAGATATTTATACTAATACTTATACTTACTCTGATTCATACTCATGTAAACTGACAGATGAAAATGACAAGTCTCTATGCATTTCGACATTTTGTATGTGTCAAATTGAGTAATAATGTATGGGGATGACACATTGACATCTATCAGTATACTTATTTGACATGATTATGAATCATAGTATAGGTGGAAGGAGACTTCGTTGGCAAATCCAAAAAAACACCTAGTTTGAAAGTAGTACATTTATCGTCATATAAAATGTGTGTATGTACCTACTTAAGTAAACATAATAAATGTAAAAAACATAATTATGCATATAGCGGACCAACGAGCAGACGACTCACCTGATGGTAAGTGAACACCGCTGCCCAAGGACATCTGCAACACCTGAGGCATGACAAATGCGTAAAGCGTTAAGTGTTATATTCCGTATTTCTAATTTTATTTGCTCGGTGAGGGAAAATAAATCACGAGGAAATTGTGATTGTGGTGCAGATATTGATTCTGAAAGTAGATAGGTATAACCATGATCAAGTTGGTTAGATTCCTCTAAGGGTTGCGAAGGTCAGAAGGCAGTCGCTTCATTTTATTTAGGTAGGTATCAAAATACACCAAATCCTGAATCATGACTAAGCGTACCCCGGGCTTCAAAGCCATGACTTTTTTTATGGAATAGCTTAGGTAGCAGACGAGCAGGCGGATCACCTGATGGTAAGCAATTGGATTTTGATAAGACTGGGAAGGCATGATTGTGATTCAATACGTTTCACGGACAACAATTTGACACAAAAAATTGCAGGCAAAATCCGCATCTTACTTGCGACATCATAACGTGCGAAGGCCTGCACGCGACACCTAGCGCAAACCGATTAATTTAAGAAAACCGTCCGATTAAAACCTACTACCTACTAATTAATACCTTTCAAATCGGCCGGGTTGCCTCGCTTCTTACATCGTACACTGTGAATGCACACCTGACTGACTGGCCAGTTCGCGTTTGACTTTCGAACGCACGCCCGATGCGCGCGAAACCGTTCACCTGTCAAATATTGGCGGCAAAACTTCCGTCACAGACTAAAAATACTTCCGAAGATTAAAATAATATCGTGTTTTTTTTCTGACTAGTGATTTTTAAGGATGAAGAAATAAGTGTTAAAGTTATTTGTATTTTACAAGACTTCGTAAGTTGTAAATACAATAGTAATGCAGTGAGAGTGTTTTTTTTTTCGGTGAAAGTGTCGAAGGATTTATTTTAATTGAACATGAAGTTAATAAGTTATTTGTTTGGGGGATTCCTCTTAACCTTAGCAGTTTTAATAGGTATGTTTGTAGAATTTATTCAGTATAAAACCACTATAAATTATTATTGGATTGCATGCATGTTTATTTACTTTTCTGTTGGCGGACCTCAATGAATAAATAAACAGGGATTAATAATACGAACTTAAAGATTTTTAAATTAAGCCAATATTTAACACGAAATTACTAAACAACTCTAAAGTAAACCATTTTTCTTATGTGATCTTTACTTAGTAAAAAAAAAGTCTGAAACTCCAAGAGTTTTTCATCGAAATAGCGAAAGTGCAGTAAGATAGTTAGAAATTACCTAAGTAGGTAGTTACCGTAATCGAAGTTATAGATAAATACCATTTCTCAGGCCAGTCCAAGTGCGGTTTATAATAACCACGTGGATTAACGAGCTTCCAATAAGATTGAACATGGATTAGCTAACCAGTATGTTAATTACTCGATATTTACTAAATTAAGTAATAGGACCTTGCAACTGAATAATAATGTGATCTCGAATAGACGTCTTTTGAGATAGGGAGGCAAACAAGCAAGCGGGGCACTTGATGGTAAATAATCACCGCCAGCTAATGGACATCAGCTACACCAGGAGTGCAGATGCGTTGCCGGCTTTTTAAGAATGTGTAGGCTCGTTTCTTACAGATTTTAATGACTTATCGGTTTTGGAATACCAAGTAAATTATGTCGTGGCGTCAATTAGTGGAGAGTAGCATACTTACTTATATATCCTATAAAACATTTTTTTTTTGTGGGATGGCTGCTAAGTGCTTTCACGAGCACAGTAAACTCTGCCAACGTCGAGTGATTAAAGAGACACGTACAATACAAAATAAAATTGACCGGTGTGACGAGAATAGCTCTTTTGGATATTATTAATAATTGAGTTTTAACACCATCTAGAACAAAGCAAAACAACAAATAAACAAACACATATAGACGACACAATGTTAAGAGGGAGATTCGCTTAAAACATTATTAAAAGTTAACCAATAAGTTATTGTAAAACATTTTATGTAAAACTAAACGCTAAACGGATAATTTTATTAGGTACTTAGCTAAATAAAACGTATTTTAACGGTTATTAATTGAATTTAAGTACTTATTTATGATAGATAAAATTTTAATGAGATGTACAATACTTACATAAGTACTTATTTAATTTATTTACAATACAATTTTATTCAATTTCAAACTTAAGCAAGTTACAAAGAGGATTCAGTGTTTGCGTGAAACGGAATAGCACCTTTACAATTATCGTTGCATTACAAGTATAATCGCGCAGTTATGTAAAATAGCCCCAAATTGCTTTACTACCTGACATTAGCACAGTATATTTTGCAAACCGGACTTAGCTCCAGCCATTGGCTACTTCAATGTCGGTATAAGCATTAAAACAAAATATTTAGCAAACGTATGTATACTGAAGTGAAGTTGTAAACCTTCTTGAAATAATTTAATGGCGCTTTTGGGTATTCACAGTTCTTGTTTTAAAATTGTAAAGTTTCCTTCCAACAGAGAATAACTTGGCCTTCCTTTTACTGACCACAACATTTTTTTTTATAGTTCTTTTTTTGAATTTAATGTTTTCAAAATGCTTTTGTTTTGAATTTCGAAGGAAAAATTCGATCGAATAGAGGGCTAAGGGTGGTTAAAAGGTTTATCTCCTTTTTAGGGTCCGTAGCCAAAATGGCAAAAACGGAACCCTATAGTTTCGTCATGTCCGTCTGTCCGTCTGTCCGTCTGTCCGTCTGTCCGTCTGTCCGTCTGTCCGTCTGTCACAGCCGATTTACTCGAAACTATAAGTACTACAGTGATGAAATTTGATGGGAATATGTGTTGTATGAACCGCTACAAAAATATGACACTAAATAGTAAAAAAAAGAATTGGGGGTGGGGCCCCCCATACATGTAACTGAGGGATGAAATTTTTTTTTTCGATGTACATACCCGTGTGGGGTATCAATGGAAAGGTCTTTTAAAATGATATAAAGTTTTCTAAAAAACATTTTTCTTAAAGTGAACGGTTTTTGAGATATCAGCTCTCAAAGTCGTAAAAAGTATGTCCCCCCCCCCCCTCTATTTTTATAACTACGGGGTATAAAATTCTAAAAAAAATAGAGGTGATGCATGCTAATTAACTCTTTCAACGATTTTTGGTTTGATCAAAGTATCTCTTATAGTTTTTGAGATAGGTTGATTTAACTGTAATTTTGGTTAAGTTATTGTGCTTACACTGAAAACGATGGCTGAACCTTTATTTGCTGCTACGGAACCCTTTGTGCGCGAGCCCGACTCGCACTTGGCCGGTTTTTTTTTTTTAATTTTAGGAGTCAGTAGTTGAAAAATTGCTGCGTCCATGATAGAAACGACGTTACTATTGACACAGAATACTTAATAGTACATGTATTGATCAAAAATAATGTGTAGGTAAAATGTTAGTGCGTTGATACCGTTCTACACTACTTTTTCTATAACAATTGCTATATCGACCTATTATTATGCTGAATAAAATTTAATATGATTGTTTTCCTCCGTCATTCAAGACCTTTAGAGTAAACCAATAACATGCCATACTAATTTTAAGGCCACCGCCTCTCATTGACATCGAACGAGTAAACGTGACACCCCGTCTGAGTACCTAATATTGCGGTTATTGGTTGGGCTAACTGGTTCAGATTTTAAGACGCGCTTTTAGAGGACATAAGAACAAAGTAAAGTATCAGCCTATACTGTCCCACTGCAGGGCAAAGATCTCCATCATAGAAACCAAGTCATCGCTTTGGTGATCACAAACCCGAGTTATGTTCGAAAATTTCGAAACAAACTTTTTGTTCGACCTGGAATTTGGACCCCGAGAGTAGAAACCACTGTCAGACGTAGACCAACGGGGCGATAAAGAGATATCCTTTTTATTTCTACTGACCATGTCTGAATGTTAGTAACAAAATTATATATGATTATATACATATAATGATATATAATTTTGCCCACAATTATAAAGTTTGCGTGCAGTAAAACTATCGGGTGGGGTTTCGCCTCAAGTAATTAACGTCAATAGAGAATTGCATTATGCATAATGATCCATGACTATTTTAAATTATCTTTTCGATTCGTAACTGATACAAGTGCAAAAGAAATTGTTCTTAATTTAACTTGATAGTCACTGATGTGACTTTCAAGTCAAAACCACCAAAACGACATATTTTTTGTGAGCTTTCTGCTTTAAGCAATCTAGTTCACTTTATTTTTACGTGAAGATACATTACTGCACTTTTATTAACTTAGCTCCTTTCACTCCAAATGGGGAAGCACTTAGGTTTCATATGTAAATTGTGATAGCAAGTACAGAGTCCATTTATTTTACGATGGTAAAAACAGTGAAACTAAAGGTAAAATCTCCATGAAATGTCTTAGGAAAACACATCAACATAATCTCTGTACAACTTGGCCTCCTTTTAACATTTGCAAAGTTTCATTCACTCACTTGATGAATTATTTTATAGATTTCATTTTATTTTAATTCACAATTGTAGTGAAATCAGGCAGTCTTGTGCCTGGTTCATTTTCGGTTGTATCACTCTTGGTGTCCCATCTAGATATGAGGTAAAGAGAATAGAGATTTGGAATACCCGCGCGGGAGGACGTGGGCCCCTGCGGGCCCGTGTCCAACGCCTTCAATTTCAAGATTTTTCGGCTGGTCACTGCATCGGTGCATAATTGTTGACATTGGTCGCCCTAGCCAAAATATCGGACTTCATTTACAAGCAAAATCAACAAATCTGCACTTTCCTTGTATCGATCTTGGCCCCCTTTTCACATATGCAAACGTATTCATTCCATTCAACAAGACTCGAGTATTATTTCTCGCAACTGTCTAGCATTGAGCGATCAGCTCAGTGGATAAAAATACGACTTCCATACGGAGGCTCGTGGTTGGAATCCAAGCGTGTACCTTTGGATTTTAGAACGGAGGAAACCTGCTCATTTCGGATAGATTTTGAATCTCATTACCCTGATTCAGTTGGTTTGGTTCTTCTGTTAAGAAGTTGCGTATGTCAGATGGCAGTCATCATTATCATCATTTTAGATAAACGTCCACTGCTGGACATAGGCCTCCCCCAACGTTCTCCAGACAGATCGGTCCTGTGCCACCCACATCCAAGGGACTCCCGCTACCTTCACTAGATCGTCGGTCCACCTGGTGGGAGGCCTGCCGACGGCTGCGGCCTCCTGCACGTGGCCTACACTCAAGGGCCTGTCGCTTCAATGTAATTTACAAGCCTCTCTAAATCCTGAATCATCGTCTACCCTGGGCTGGAAAGAGATGGCAGTTATAGGTATGCGTATCATCCGTGGGAGATTTTTTCTTCAACGCGTCGGCACGAATGGGCCGGCTCGAATAAAATGATACTACCTCAAAGAAAACCGACGTGAAGCAGCGCCTGCACTGTGTTAAGTCGAGTGAGTGAGAGTATCAGAGGCCGGTTGGTAGCGCTCTTGTGACTGTATTGTTGTTGCAGGTATTACCATTAGGTGATCCCTCTGCTCATCTGCCAACTATCACGTTGAAAAAATACGCCAAGATGATAGAGAGACAGCTGTCTACCATGCTTCAAAGTATTTCCAGTATAGGCAGTATTTTTTGACGACTATGACTTAGAGACCTTCAAGAGAAGAGCGTACCCTTATTAAAAGGCCGGCAACGCATTAGCGACCTCTCTGATCTCGCAGATGTTCATGGGCAGCGGTGATTACTTATCAGCAGTTGACCTGCTTGTTCGTTTTCCGCCTCTTGTATAAATAAAGTTATTATTATTTAATATTTATATACGTCTGGAAGCGTTCGTTTCCGAGTGGACTTTGCTACCTAATAAAATTGATCTATTGTGTCCTCCGCTCCCTCTAGAGATCGTCTCCTAGCCCCACGGATGTCATTTACCATGCCATAGCTTTGAGAGCGATAGCTTAGCTTCAAAGTTACAATACCCCGTAATTAATTTCACATGCACTTGTTCTGTCATCCTGTTGGCTGCCTCATTAACAAATTCAATACATTGCCAGTGAATAGCTCGCCTTTCGCTAGAGAAAGCGCGTCCACATTAGGTGTTGTTAATTATCGCAATCCGGTGTTCCTTCAGAGTAAATTAGTGCGTTGATGCAACTTTTAATTTGTTTGCATTTGGTTAAACAGAACTTGGCGAGGAGAACTACCGGGAAATAGCTCAGATCAATGTAGTGCAACTTATGGTTAAATGGGTCGGTAAAAGAAACTGCCATGGATTTTTTTAAAGTAAAATAAAGTAAAGTATCAGCCTATATACTATCCCACTGCATGGCAAGGGCCTCTATAGAAATCAAGTCAACGCTACCTATGATGGGATATAGGCTTAATCTTGCTTGCCTAATGCGGTTTGGTAATTACAAACCAGAGCTAAGTATGTTCGAAAAATTCGAATCGTATTTTTTTGCTCGACCCGGGAATCGAATCGAATCCGGGACCCCGAGATCACGACCCGGTACTTAAACCACTAGACCATCTAAGTAGGTAGTGTAAAAAAGAAAACCAAATTGTACCAAAACTCTGCCCTTGACATAATCAAACAGGTTAGGTAAGCAATGTTTCCACTTGTCCGCAACGTATAATTATGTCATAGAAATTCCCACAGTGCCCCAATACGATGCGCTTGCGCCGCGCCGCGGCCCGAGGTACTCAGGTCACAAGCAAATAATGGCTTCATAACTACCGATATTTTTGGCTTATGTTAACACTGTAAAGAAGAGTTTTTTTTCGTAAGAGGTTGCAGCAGACGAGCAGACGAATCACCTGCTGGTAAGCGATCGCCGCCGCCCATGAATACCCGCCAGAGTGCACTGCCAACCTTATGGCTGCCCATGAAAAATTTGCCATGTTTACGAGTACGCTGCCAACCTTCTCCCCGATAGGCCGTGGTATCACTCCGGTTAGAACGGCAATCGTTTACCGTAGTCACCTGTAACACCACAGTCACAAGTATCACCAGTCACAAGTGCACTGCCAACCTTTGACCCCCTTTACCCCAATAGGGCCTTCGGTAGCTTCACTCACTCTACGAAACCCAGCAACAATAATTTTAACGCATTAACTATATCGCACTAAAAACTGTCATAACTAAAAAAGTCGCGTGTAGAGTTAAATGTATTTTTATTCTTTGTTACCCCTGCATAGGTTCTTACTTATCAAAGCTGATATTTAGTATTTTATTATTTAACCGATGTAAGTAGAATTTAATAACTGTTTGTTCTTAGCTTGACATTGGTAGAGCTACGCTTCGGCATAAATGGGCCGGCTCGACCGGAGTGATACCAAAGCCTTACAAAAACTCAACGTGAAGCGTGTTTAAACTATGTAAACGTAAAATTTAAATTAAACGTTATAGAATACTGGTCATTTAATTTGATTATTCCACAGTTTTGATTAAGTTGTTAAAGGGAAACCTTAAAATTTGACTTTCTAATATTGACTTTAAATCTATTCATATCTCAATAACATTTACATTCAATGAAAGCGACAAAATATTTCATATCGGCATGTCATCACTTCATTTGGGCAGGTGTTATGGGTAACCTCTGACACTAAACCATAATTGGCCAATAGCAACATAAAGGCTTTCTAATCTGGAAAGATTTTCACATATAATTCACACAATATCTCATACATAGATCTGATTCCGTACTAAGTAGCTTAAGTACTTGTGTTACAGATATCAGACAACAGAGGAAACACAAATAATAATACCTACCTACTTAAATACATAATACAAGTATTACACCCAGACAAAATTATCCGGACATAATCTCGGTCTCAGTTTCTTCCCCTTTGGGTAGTTCTGACCATTGTCTAGTGAAGTCCGTGTCGTCATTCTCCCCTCCCGATACCAGTTCCAAGGGAACCCGGAGAAGGTGGCGATACAAGTCAGCAGATTGGGATGGGATGCGTCACATCCTTGCATCCTACCCTTGGCGGCGTACCTGCTTTTCTTCTGAGGATCCATCGGCCTGCGCCGAAGAAGTAGCGGAGGTCATTCGTCAAGGTATGGAATATTTTATTCCATACTCAGACATATCCGCTGCTTGCCCGATCCGGCCGTAGTATAACTCCAACTGCGCAAGTGTTCATTACACGGATGTTTGTCCAGGGTGTGGATCGAAACCACGACCTTAACGATTTAATAAGTAAACAAAAGTATATATAGGCAGCGTCCTACCCACCGTGTAGGCTGGCTCCATCTGGGGGATCCATGCACAAGGCCACACAAGGCTCCGTGCCCTTCAACACGGTCCCCCCACCATGGACGATGAGAGAGTGGTTTGTCCAGGATGGGGATCGAAACCACGACCTTTACCATTATAAAATTAAAGAAAGAGAAAATACATTTATTGACCATCACAATATTCACAGCACAGAAAACAACTTATCAAAACAGAACGGAAAGCAACTTGACAGTAGGTTACAACACGAGAATATAATAATATCACGTTCAGATAACAATAGAATACAAGAAAGAAGGTGTGAGTATGTGTGGTCAATCAGGTCCCGACCTCAGCATTTGCTGCTACGGCGCTATCTGCGGCGCCGCAGCAGCGCTGGTATTCTGGTGGGACCTGGTTGCGAGTGAGTATAGGCAGGCCTGTCCCACTCCGCGTGTAGGTGTTGAACTTGCAAGTACATGCGGCGGCCCCTCCGGAGGGGCTAATCAGTAGGAAATCACGAGCGAGCGGCGACGCATGCGCGACAGTTGCATGCGATAGAAAGAGAAGGCACTTCTAGGTAGGTATGAATAATAATCGGTGTTGAACGCTATGCGGTAGGAATTTCAACTTTATGTTAGGGTAGCCTAAATCTTTATTTTCTATAAACGGTCTTTAGGAGTGGGCTTTCTGTACTTGTACTATTAAGTATTCTGGGGTATAGGTAGGTGCGATATATAAGTATACTCGTATACATAAAAAAGTGTGCGAGAAATTAAATAAAATACACCTATGGTCAGCGTCCTACACGCCGTGTAGGTGGGCTCCATCCAGGGAACCGTGCACAAGGTTCTGTGCCCTTCAACACGATTCCCTATCCATGGACGATGAGAGCGTGCCCAGGGCCAGGGGTTCTAGTCGGTAGACCCCAATAACCCGTCCGCTTATTTAGTGTTGCGGTTGAATGCACCGACTGCATTTTACTTATTGAATGCGGTCAAACGCCTCGCACTTCGCAGGTGCCAATTAGTTCCAGTGAAATCGTATGTCTCTATGAATATTAACTGGGTTACTCCACATCACATATGAAAATTTCACTTTTAACTGATTTATTTTGACGATGTTGAGAGGGTCAGTGTGCCTTTGACAAACTTTTAGGTAAGAATTATGGCCATTCGTTACGCCTTCATACATTAAACCTTACATTTCGTATAAGTAGGTAATCTGTTTCTGTCTCATGCCGAACCAACCAGACTGCAGAATGTTACTTTTAAAAAACTGTCTTACTTATTTTGCCTGCCTTACAAACATTTACCTACTTTGATTACATTTGGGATTGGAACTGGATGGTGTCACTTAAAATATGATATTCATGTGTGTGTTCTATATTTTAATTTTGATTTTTTCATTGTATTATGGATGCTTTAATCTGAAATAAAAATATTCATTCATTTATTCATATTAAATAAAGCTCACATTCCTTATAATCTATCTTCGTCTCACGCCAAACCAAGCTGTGATGACTTTTGACTGACTTATTTCTATGTTGATAGGATAAAATGCATCCTTTTTCTACCTATAGCTTACCTAACTAATTCTCACTTGTGCCATCCATAAGGTAGATAACAAGGTCAAATTTCAAACCAAAAAATCAACCTTCATGATGATTAAGAAGTATCAAATTATCAATTTGTAGGCAATGATTTGCTTGATGACTTTGATCATGCCAAACTGCCATCATTATTCGAGTTCACACAGCTGACACAGCAATAGGTCAACCTACCTAATCTGTCAAAATTTCTCAATGAGGACTGGGTAATGGGGACACAGCTAGGCCCCTAACAAGATCAGCCAAGTAAAAATATAGTCAGTAGCTAGATTATTCCTTTGATCGAAACGTTTCGCCGTAGTTTTGAGCCCTCGTTGAGGCGCAGTTTAGACCTAGTTATTTATTTGTACAACGCAACACGAAAGAAATTGCTAAAATAAAATTAAAAGTATACTTATTACCGTAATATTTACGATCATTTCTTAGGCCTGCCACAGCGTGACGATTTTGGTCCATCTCTCCGGGTGCATTCAGCAAACGTGCCCTGCCCAATCCCATTTTAATTTGGCGGGTTTTTTAAGAAAAGATGGCGTGACGATTTGAATCATCACTCCCGGGACTGGGAAATAACAGCAGCAAATAGGCGCCAGCGGAAGACCTTAAGGGAGGCCTTTGCCCAGCAGTGGAATCAAGCAGGCTAAAAAAAAAAAATTACGATCACTGGCTAGGTTGGCGTAGCGACCCAAAGTGGGCCTTGTACTTCGAACATAACAGCTTCCTTCTAGGTCGGTCGTGTCATCAACCTGGAGTCCACGAAAATCTTTCTCAACTGCATCCCTTCAGCAGTACCTAAACACGGTGTGTGTTTAGGTACTTCTGAAGGGATGCAGTTGAGAATACTTCTTAATAACTTTTGATATTTTGTGCGGGTTAATCTCCTATAAGGTATCGATAACTCGATTCTAAAGTTGTTGATCTTCAATGGCTTGTAGAGTTAAACGCAATATCAACATTGCTGCTCAAATAATTTGACAAGTATGATACGCCTTAGGCAAGGCCTTGGATCTAATGGAGGGCCATAACCTAATGTAGGAGGATTGGCGAATTTTATTTGGTAAAAACTTGACCTTAAAATAGGTAGTGATCATATTTTTAATAATAAATGTAATCATTTACGAGTATTTACGGACGCCCAATCGGGGAAAAGAGGGTTAAAAGGTTGGCGGTGCACTTGTGACTCCACTGGTTTTGTGTGTGTCTATGGGCGGCGGCAAGTCGTTTACCAGGTAATCCATCTGCTCGTCTGCCACCTATCAC